>JAQIXS010002320.1:0-23518 GCA_034700785.1 Rossiulus vilnensis
TACCTTCAGATAGGCAACTTCAGACACTCTTGTAAACCAACGGCTTTCTACTGGAATTCAGGAACGACAATGCGGATCAATGCAATCACCAACATTGATGGTGGAGCCAAGCCCCTTATATGTTACTTGCCCGAGAAGGCAGACAGATGGAAGTGCAACAAATATCTTATCACGTACCACCATTTCTACTGCTATTGTTCGCTGTGTGACACTGAGGAAGATGCCAATGTGGACTACCCGAAGATGCTACGCATTATGGGCAGGGTCAAAGCAACCGTTCAAAACCCGATCGAGGACCTCGAGTGGCGAGATGTGTACACCCATAGAACTGAAGCCATCGATATGCTACGCAAGATGTGCTACGAGTACGATTCCAGCATCACGGATCTGATGGCCAATTGCATGTACATTGCCGTTCTCAAAATGTTGAATGCTAAACTGGTAAGGAACCAGCACGATAAAGTACGCGACCACGTGCGGATTACGTACGGAGAGGGCAGTACTAACTACAAAAGATACAATGATGTAATATCTGTCTATTTAAAAAAACCAAATAAGCGGTAGTTTTTGAAGATCGCCTCTTGAAGCGGTATACGGACAGTGTCACTCTCGACCTGGACAAGAACTGGGAAAAGAACTGGAAAAAAATAAGCCTGCCAATCGGTAATTTAACTACAGTAGATGTATCTTATTTTTGTTTACATGTGTTATCTTTGTTGCAACGTTTTCGTTTAATTGTCAATAGCCTTTAAAAATATATCTTTGAAAAAATAAAAATATTTCAATTTGAAAGAAAAAAATCGAAAAACCGATTGTTTTCAAAAACTCTTCTCTTGATAACAATATACGGATTTCTGCGCATGTTTCAAATTCTTTAAAACTAAAAATTGGAATAAGCAAGAATTTGTGTTTTTTTAAATTTAGAAACATTTCTGCAGTTTTACGTACAGAATTTCGGTCATGCTTCTTCGCAATTTCGATCAATGGGCGATGATAGTTTAAAACTCGATAAATTTCCTTCAAAGTGAAATGGTCGATATCGTGACTTACAACGAACGACGCGATGTGCGTAAAACGTGTGGTGCTAAATTTTTCTTTAATTGTCATGAATTTAACTAGTCATTCTTTTCTTTATTTTGTTTTTGCAGAAGAATAAGCATAATAAATTTAATCAAAAATGTGCTCCTTTGTAAGATAAGCATTAATATTTTATTGAATATTGATGATTTTTTCCTAAATTCAACGGCATACCATCAGTACTACCATTATACGATAAATATTATTGACAATAATTATCATTACTGAATTACTGATCGTGTACGTCCTATCAGTTATCACACTTAGGTGTATGGCTGCAAAAATAACAAACAAGGCGAACGAAGAATGTTGAGAACGTATGGATATGCAAATTTGTGATTGCCGAGGTCGAACGAATGCCAACGAAAGTTTCGAAATCAAAGGGAAATCGGTCCTGGTATATTTCGTAACGTCTATAAACCGAAGTGCGCTTATAAATCTTTTAGTTTGACCAATCGGCGCTAAATATTCAAAAATGCTGATATTTTGAGTTTCTCGCATTCCATTTACCTATCAACTGGTACTCCTTCTGTCGGATTGTAATTGTTAAAGGCCAAAGCTTCCTGTTTGCCGACATTCGAGAATCGGCATGCTCGGATAAGTCAGCTCGTCCGTGATCTGTTGGAATTAACAATTTCATTACAAGGAAATGGTAATTCTCCTTTTTTAATTTACTACAATGGACTGTCGCTTGCACAGAATTTGGTAGAATGTTGATTGTTAAGGGTTCTTAGTTTCGCCTTGCTAGCATTGAATAAATTATTGCCGTTGGTACCAGATCTTTGCATGCACGAGAACAGTATCGCCACTATTAGCGTTCTTTGTAAACAAAGTTATTGTGTATTCTGTATAAACAGAACACAAATTCCTACCCAAGGCAGAACAGTAGTATATGCAGTGAGGGAAAAACGTATTTCAACACCTTATGTTTCTATAATAACTCAATTAAATCATTACGTTCTGTAACGAAATTGACAACGAATACAACAAAGTAAACACAATTCAGCTCCTTTCTGCAATTGTTACCGAAATTTAAAATCGAACAAAAAAATTATCAAAAAAAATAGCAAAATGAGTGGGGATATAGTAATTTAACACACATGTATACCACTACATTTGTAAACAAAACAATACTGTGCTTACAGTAATTTAATATTTTGTATAAAGTCCTTTGGCATCAATGGCAGCTTTACAAGCCCCCATTCACGAGCGCTTAATTTTTCTGCCACGATAAAATCCCCACTATTACCTCATTTTTGATGCGTTTGGACGAAGTGGTGTGGTCGGTTAGATATTCAAACAGGTCAATTTCCATCAGACCAGTCCATCACACTTTGGATGAACGAAACGAAAATAGGGAAAACGTGAAACGGCGCCAGTTGACTAAAAACCAAGCAAGACGATCGATAATAAAGCAATGAAGATCTAAATATTTTTTTAAAATATTTTTCTTGGTTAAATTAGGTTAATTTATGTTGGTTTAGTTTCAGTTGGCTTAGGTTACCGTCGATTATTTTATATTTGCAACAGCACAACACTGCTCGTACTGCTTGCGACAATTCTTGTTTTTTTTTTTTTTGGCATTTTACTAAATAACGACTATTATAAAGACCAATAAAGACCTCCAGCAACTACACTGCAGCTGATTTTTAAGTTCAATAAGTAGTTAAATAACGCGAAGTAATTATAACCTAAATAATACCAATCGACCTCAGCAAATCTGTGTTAAATTACTTTTTCCCATGCATTTCGCAAATTTTTCTACATACTTTTTTTTTGCAATAGATTTGCATGAGAACATCTGTAGAAATTCTTTGCATTAGATATTAATTATGCAAGCAGAAGTTTTATTGCACACAATTATGTATTTATTAAATTATTTCCAAAATGTAGTAATATGTGTGTAGGGTGTTAAAATACTTTTTTCCCTCACAGTACTTTACATAGTAAAACTAACTACATTAAGTTAGTGTTCTTTAAATACTTATGCTGTATTTATTTTGCCCTTATAGAATTAGTTATCCACTATAATGGGTCGCATTTTATGCTTAGAAAACGTGCTGTTCATTTATAAAAAAAGAAACATGTAAAAAGTAACCATACCACCTCCGATGATGGGCATTGGAGGTTACGTATTCTACTTTTTTCCATGTTTATTGGTTTTGTAAATACATTTTTGCAATCTCAATAACATTTAAGATGAAATACACCCTAGAGGACGACCATAGTAAAAATAAACCTTGATATTAAAAAATTGAAGCAGCCTTGTCAAATTTTCTACCATGTAGGACTTGTTATGGGTGCGACTTAATGTAGAAATGATACGAATACACGATATATGTAAATGATGAGTGCAGTGAAACCACGAATGCTTTTGTGTAGTCAAAACAGGTAAACTCTTTATGCATCTTCTCAGCTTCTTTGCATATAAGGTGAGCGATGGTGGGTCTATCTTTTGACTTCATAATAAAATTTCAAAAATAAACTACTTCCGTTTCCAGGCATCTTCAAGCCAAACATGTCCGACTTACAAGCCTGGAGAGGTGATCATCAACAATTTTGAGCCTTATGTCAAGGTTCTCTTCCCTGAACATGAAAATCGCCTTTGCAGCAATTGCTTCGCCGAGGGGGTACAATTATTGGCTTGCTCTTGCCAAGTAGTAAAATACTGCAACGAGGACTGCAAGAAGGAAGACTGGGAGGGCGGCCACAGCATTGAGTGCAAATCGAAGTGCTACTGGAACTACTGCCGAACAATTTGCGATGCATACCATGCAAGGCTTTGCTTCCGCTTGTACGCAAAAATGAAGCTGGACCCAGAATCTGCCAAGAAGCAGGTCACCCTCCACGACAACACGTCCATATGTATGCAGGACTTGCTATTGCGACAAGCTGCACGTCGCCAGTCAGAGAGCTTATTGATAGAAGTTTCCAATTTGAGACGCAATATGAGCATGGACGGATTGGACGTGCAATTCGACTACATCCTCAGCACATTTAGCATATTAAAGTCAAACTGCATTCCCCTGATGGGGGACGACGGAATGACCCTCATCGGTTATGGGGTCTACCTTGAGGGGGGCATCTTCAGGCACTCTTGCAAGCCAACGGCTTTCTTCTGGAATTCTGGAACGACAATGCGGATGCATGCAATCACCAACATCGATGGTGGAGCCAAGCCCCTGGTATGTTACTTGCATTGCAAGTTAAACAGATCGAAGCGCAACAAATATCTTATCACATACCACCGGTTCTACTGCTATTGTTCGCTGTGTGACTCGGAGGAAGATGCCAACGTGGACTATGTGAAGATGCTGGACATTTTTGACAAAATCCAAGAAACCGTTCAAAACCCGAACAAGGGCCTCGAGTGGCGAGATGTGTACACCCAGAGAAATGAAGCCATCGATATGCTGCGCAAGATGTGCTACGAGTACGATCCCTGCATCACGGATCTGATGGCAGACTGCATGCGCATCGCCGTTCTCAAAATGGTGAATGCTAAATTGATAAGGAACCAGCACGATAAAGTACTTGATCACTTGCGGATTACGTACGGAGAGAGCAGTCAGAAATACAAAAGATACAATGATGTCGTATCTGCCTATTTCAAAAAATCGAATAAGCGGTAGTTTTTGAGGATCGCCTCTTGATATGCGGACAGCGTCACTCCACCTGGAAAAGAACTAGGGTAGTCGTTATGACATTATTTTTCTATTTCAAAACTAGTTCGAAATTTTTCGCACACGTTTTAGCTTTAACACTGCAATTTCGATCAAAAGGCGATGTTACGTAACTTTCAAAAGATTCGATCAACTTACTTTAAAATGGTCGATTCTGCGGTTTACTATTTTAATTTGAATGCTTTTTCTGCTGCTTAAAATGTTGACGCGATGCCCATATGTGGTTCTAATAAAATATTGTGCAATTCTTATGAGTTTCACATTATTTGGATTTGCTGAAATGTAATATTTACTCGTTAATTATGTGAATCCGTTTTGACTATCGTAAGCGACGGGCGCGTTCTTCGTCTTCATTTGATAGTGCCAAGATTTTCGCATTAAAAACTTCAAATATTCTAAATGTTTCATTGGGTACTAAATCTGTATATGCTGTATATACATGCTACTTTAGTATACTTTTGACAGGAAGCGATTTCCTGGATGGCTGTGTAGATTGTCTGCCAACGCTTCTAAATCAATATTGTATATGATAATTTCAAATTTACACTCATACCTAGCTGTACAGACGCTCTTTATACGCTGTTTCACTATAACGCACCTAATTTTTATGCTATGTATCGTTATACGTCCCCTAATGTTTCATTATACGGCCAAAAATAATGAAATCTAATAACACGTATACGTGAAAGTGCATGGGTCTTTCATGCGCATGGAAGCGTTTAGGTCATAAGTGACTTTAATGGATACTTTCTTTTTTCACACCTTTTAATTGTGTAACCCTGGACATCCTATTTCATAGAGAATAGCAACTAAACTTTACTAATTTTTCTGCTTAATTAAAGTGAATTTGTCATTTGATAGCTTACTTCAGCTAAGACCAGTGAAAACAATGGTGTCATGCGATTCATTAAACTATTGATTTTTTTTGTTTAATATAAGTATTTTTATTTTGCAATTGAACTAACGAAACAGTAGTTCGAAATATTTAAATCTATACATTTTTAGAATGATATTTGGATATTTAGAATGATATGCAGGTTTGTATGTAAAGACATTTTGTTATGCAGCATTTCGTTTTACAATCAACGTTCAAGGAACATATCTTGGCCGGTAAGCGAACTAAAGAAATATTCATATTTCTTCTAGTAACATTTCAAAACCGTTTAGTTTTTAACATTTTAAAACACCCATTTCCCTATTAAGGCATATACAGTCTTAGAAATGATTTACGACATGTACAACTCTAGTCTATAGATATGGCGCAACGGCAGAGCCAATGAGTGGAGAGTGCAGGTGCACATCCTACATGGGCCTGAAGTGAAAATGGGGCCAGAGAGCCAAAGAGTAATAATCAAAAATTTAATTGGATGCCAGAAATGTTTGCTCAATTTCCTCCAAAAATACTTTAACTTTACTGACTACCAATATTTAGAAAGTTTCTCTGAGCACCGAAAATGCAAAAAAAGGACATTTATACAATAAATGAAGGGCAGTTGTTGGTTTAAATTTTGTAACAAATCATTATATGGGCATAGTAGGGGTTGGGGTAGTTAGATATACCTACACGCATCAGTCGCTAAGATGAACGACTAACTAGACAGATCTTGGTGAAAATACAGCTGTAATTTTGTAATTAATCCTAGAATATTTTTGATGAGCTTGAATAAGTATTCGTGTACTCTTATATTGTTTTCAACAAATAGTGCCACTCACGCCAGTCTCATGGAGTCTCCACTCCACAATTTTGTTTTTTTATGAAGATTTTCAGCTCCAGGTGTACCTCTAATACTCACTGATACAAGCAGTACAGATTGTTTCAAATCCACAAACAAAATTGCGATACATGCTTCCAATCCGTTATCTACTATTGGAACCAAATTAATTGCAACCGTTAGCCACGTCCCCCTGGTGTGGAATCCCTTCAGACGTCAGTGACTACAATAGGATTTCTATGGGATTTCACTGACTTCAGCCAAAATGTACACCTGACTGAAGTCAGGTGTCTCTTTAGAAGCTGTCATAACGACCAATTAGACAGTACGGACCGTGCAGTTACTGTAGGTGAGAATCGAGTTACAGTACATGCATTGGGTAGCTGTGAATAAATGTTTTTCCAAACGTTAATCAGAAGTTGCCTAAAAAGACTATGAGTGCGTTTGATTTATGTCCAAACCTAGCTTGAGGAATCAAATAATTCAATGTAGTCAACAAAAATTATGATCTAATTGGTTTGATAGTTACAATGCCCTTGAAAGAACTAATGAGTCTCAAGTGCCAAATGCCTTGGTAATGACGAGTCGATTTTTCATAGGAATGTGTTGTAAACACAGCCTTATATCGTGAAAGTGTAAAGGCGCGTTAATGTAGATTTGTTCAAAACGTCGAAACAGTTTCCAGCTACCCGTCCCCGAGGAAAATTGCGCAACCGTGACGTCAGGGTGTCGTCAGTCTCTTGTCCGCTACTGCAGCAGCGACTACGATACCTCTGCTGCGAGAATTAGACTGATGTCACTCTGGCGTCACACGTTTGTGTAATCGTCCTCGAGGACGGGTAGCTGAAATTCTCTGCTAACGTTATCTGAAAGCTGCGATATCCTTTACAGCGCGAATCAATAAACAGTTTTAGATGACTTCCTTGGTCAATAGCTTTTATTGTGTACCGATCTTTGTAACCAATTATTTTGTCAGCATTTCCATTGCTCCATTGAAATTGTGGACGATAGCATACTAATAGCTTTTTATTATTCAAGAATTTGTTCACCTATATAGCATACTAATAGCTTATTATTATTCAAGAATTTGTTCACCTATTGCATTTCTGGCTTCCTGTCAGATGCTGCGCCCCCTGCCTGCTTTTTACTAAATAAAACACGCCAGAAGGTTAGTCTTGCTACCGTCCCCTATCACTTGAAAAATGTGTGCTGCTGTTGCTGGAGAACCGCAGGTACTGTAATCAAACATTAGATGTTAGCTTGACGTTCTGATACTTGGCAATTACTTTCTTATTGTAGGTCTATTATTCATATAATAAATTATATTGCATTTTTAACGTTTTTAATCCTTGTTTGTGTTTGCTGCTTAGCTGCTGCGCTCCCTGATACTCCCTAAAACTACGCAAGAAAAAACATTTTAAAGCTACCACCATTACCACCACCATAACCTTTCACGTTAAGAATTGTGTTCCGTACATCTGTATTCCAACCTAAGCTTAATTCACCTTTTTGCGTGTTTTAATCCTTGCACGCAAGCTGGTAGAAATGTAATTTCTTTTAAAATAAAGGTTATTAAATATTGAGTACTGCAACAAACAGATATTTTATTATCGTGCGTCTGATTTTGTGAGAAAAAAAACTAGATGACTTTTTAACGCCATTATGGCTCATGTCCTATACGGTGAACCATTCTCGTTTCATAGTTCTATTTGAGTGGCTGGTGGAAAGAAGACCCAATACCAAGATCATTTTGATGAACTAACAAAATGTTCTCATTGCAGACAACGCCTCCAACAGAAACAATGCTAGCGTACAAGCCGGGTGACGTCATCATAAACGATTGCATACCCTATTTCGTTTTCCTCAAGAAGGAGTACAGTGACACCCGCTGTAACATGTGCTTGCGCGAAGTTAAACAACTCGAGGTGTGCAACTGTCACGTGGTCGCCCATTGCAGCGAAATGTGCAGAGATTTGGACATGGATTTCGGACATACGTTCGAGTGCAGCTCTCAATGTTTTAGCGACCTGTGTGACGAAGATATTCCCGACCACATGCTATTTGCGTTTCGTTTGTTCGCCATATTTCAATTACAGCCCGATTTCGGGAAGAAGAATATCACGGTCATCAACGGTCCCAATATGACCTTTGACGAAATGACTCCTCTTCAGGGAACCGTGCAATGGGCTCAACAAAAGCGCCAGGAGGCACAGACTCTGGCAGACAAGATAAAAGCCATTCATCCAGACATCAACGTGCAAGTCGATGATATTTTTCACTACCTGGGCATCATTGCTAAGTACGCTTTTAGAATCAACGACGACACGCCAGCGATGAATGAGGTCGGCCAGTGTCTTTACGCAGAATTGGGCAATTTTGGACACTCTTGCAAGCCAACTGCGCTGGTCGTCAAAGACAATATGACACTCTCAGTCCGGGCCATAGCTCCAATTCCGATTGGAACGCAACCGACTATCGACTACATAGGAAAACCCATGCTCAGGGGACCTCGTCAAGCAGAGCTCCAGAGGCTCTACGGCTTAGAATGCGACTGCGAATCGTGCCACCCAAATGCCCCAGACCTCATGCCGCTGGCTCCCGAAAGGTGGGAGATGCTGCGCAGTTTTCCTGTGGACAACAATGAGCGTTGGTCCGTGTTGTGTGGCCACTACCTTTTGCTTCGGCAGTCGTTTCGCAAGGTGTACCACGAGTGGGACGAGCGCATCACTCAACTGTTCATGAGAACGCTTATGTTGCTGCTGGTAACTCAGGACTCGCCCAGAAGCACGTTGGACGAGTTAATCGATGTGACTGAAGAGCATCTGCAAATAACGTATGGCGAAGGGCATCACTTCTTCATAGCATTTCAAAAGGAAGAGTATAGGAACCGATTTCCGCGAGTGTACCCAGTGGTGGGTACGTCGTGATGGTTCACGACGATATTGTAGCGTTTTTAAGGTTTTGATGGTGCGTTTTTCGATGTTTTAGCGATAGATTGGCCATCGCAGGATGGAATGAAGGTAGTGACGAACTAATTGATTTATTAGGCTGTATTTGATAAACTATTCGTGTTGTTAGTTGGAAGGGTTAATCTATTTCTTGTAAAAAAAATACTGATGTTATACCGATGGTAAGTAGCCTCTTGACGGAATGTGTACATCTTCTTTGGATACAAATATTTTCACCAATATTTCCATCTTATAAGGGTACGAATACACTTGTGATTTTCTTCTTCGAGTTACCCTATGAGGGATACAGAAACCCATAGGAACAATGATGTGCGATAATCGAGCTGTAACAACACCTTTCCTAGGGTAACTCTAGCAGAAAAACATCACAAGCTTATCCGTGCAGTTATACCGTCATATAACTTTCCCCATGCATGTGACTTTGGTTTTAGGTTATCGTAATTTGTATAAGTTTTAATTGTTCAAGACCATTAAACATTGAAAACGTTTATAATGTCTGAGAAATGTATATTTATAATCAGAAATGGAAAATGGTACGCAGAACTTCACCCATATCGGCGTAAACTTATTTTCATCATTTGAGTAACCTGTACAGCTGTATTTTATGCAAAAATTAAAATTGCAGAAATAGAGATCTAGTTATTAGCGGCAATTGCGTTTAGCGACTATAAAGAGCAATGATGCAGTTTCTTCTTATGTGCATTTATTTTCAGGTAGCGGAACTGCAATCGAAAGTTCCAAAAAAGGCAATGAATGCGTTTGATTTACTCCAAACATGCACTGCATGGGACCTGCATGTAAATAACTAAATAATTCAAAACATATGTACATGTACACTGAAGAGCAAAAATCTGCCCACCTATACACTGTAGGTATTAAAAGTGCATTTTGTTTAGAAAACATTTATTAGCTCTAAAACTTGGTTTAGCTTGTTTTGTAAGCAACTTATTGCTCTTTAAAATTCGACTAATTTAACTAATTTATCAGATGAAATGTCTTCAAACAACATTCAAGTATTGGCATATTTGGAATGAATTTTGAGCCTATTCGTAAAAGCTATTTAAGAGAATTTTTCGTCAATTTATATGCATTTGAAAGTCCTTTAAATTGTATACTATTGTTTTTTTCTTTTGCACTTTTCGGGCGATATTTGGGCACAATACATGTACCTCTCCAAATCGAGAAACCACCGGCAAAAGGGGTCATCTACATGTATAAAAGACTTCCAAATTTGTGAGTTTTCAATCACGTTTCGCAAGTCCTCTTCCCTTAGCATCCTTTATGAATTACCTAATGTCCGTGAGATAACTAGACACAAAGCACCCTTTTCCGATTTTAAATGCACTTGTTTTTAACTCCTTTAGATGGGCCAATTGTCATGCATGGCATTGTTGTTTCCTAAATGTTTAATTCACTAATTTGTTTTGAGGTGACTATGTCCTTGAAGAAAATCGCGAAAGTTGATTCATAGTACACTTAACTACAGTGTACCTGTTTAATATACTTAGACATACTAAGACACCTCAAATAGTGACCACATGTACTGTTGTCGATATATTTAGGTTTGTGCATCGTGAAAGTGTCAAGGGCTTAAAAACGTTTTCTGATAGTCACGTGATACCGTTTACCGCGCGAATCAGCATAATGTCCGTAAAACGTTTTAGGAGACATCTTTCAACAATAGCTTTTATTGTGTGATGAATTATTTGGCGGGATTAGCTAATCTTTCAATCACTGTAACCGATTAATTAGATCATTATTTACACTGCTCGAACGAAATTATGGACGATTACATGCTTAACTGCTCAAGAATTTCCTAACATATTGAATTTCGGTCAGCTGTTGCTCCCCCTGCCGGATTTCTACTAAATAAACTCATGAAAGTACACTGTACATTTTTCAAGTTGCTCTTGCCACCACCACCACGATCATCTCCACCCCTCACGTGAAGAATGTGTTCTGTACAACCAAAGGTAATGTTGTGATTCTTAGCAATGAATTCATCTTATTCCAGTATGCTATAGAAAGCATATACAGAAATATATAAATAAACGTGCATTTCTAACGTTTTTAATCTTCGCACGCAAGAGGGCAGAAATTTAGCTTAATTTCCGAAGTGTTATTGAACATCGGATACTCAAACTGACAACGTTTTATTTTCGTGCTTCTGATTTTGGGAAAATAAAGTTTGTATTAATTACTTTTTAATGTCTGTACATCATGTGCTACTGATGAACCAAATTGGGGATGGTAGAAAGTTTTTACGTACTGAAAAACATTTTTATGAACTCAATAGATAGTTCTTGTTGCAGATACCGCCTCCTGTAAAAACGGATCTGATGTACAAACCGTGTGACGTCATCTTAAAGGAGGCTTACCCCAACATAACGTTCCTCAAGAAGGAGTTCAGTAAAAGTCACTGCAACACTTGCATGGAAAAAAAGAAACTTGACGTGTGCAAATGTAAAGTGATCGCACATTGCAGCGCACTGTGTAGAAGCCTGGACATGCAATCCGGACATGTGCTCGAGTGCAGCTCTCCATGTTTCCGCGAGCTGTGTGACATAAACGTTCCCCACGAAATGCAGTTTGCGTTTCGTTTGTTTACCTTTCTGAAAGTTAACCCAGATTACGCCGCGTTGCCCTTCTCGGTAGTCAACCGCCCTGACTGTACCTTCAACGACATGACTCCTTTTCAAGGAAACGAGCAATGGGTTGAACGAAAGCGACAAGAGGCACAGGATTTGACCGACTTGATAAAAGCCAGTCATCCAAACATCGCCGTGCAAGTCGACGATATTTTTCGCTACCTGGGCATCGTTGCGAAGTACGCTTTTAGAATATATAATAACACACGGCTATGTGACATCGGTCTTGCTCTTTACGTGGAATTAGAAGATTTTCGCCACTCTTGCAAACCAACTGCTGTGGCGATCACTGACGGGTTGGCACTCTCAGTCCGAGCCATTGCCCCAATTTCGTTTGGAGAGCAACCAACGATCGACTTCATAGGGAAACCCATGCTCATGGGACCTCGTCAAGCAGAACTCCAGAGACTCTACGGCTTCGTCTGTGACTGCGAATCGTGCCAATCAGGCTCCCCAGCATTCTTTTCATTCGTCCCCAGGATGTGGGACGCGCTGCGTATGTTGCCTCTCAACACATTCACCTACAACCAGCGTTGGTCAGTGTTGTATGGCTATTTCCTTATGCTTCGACTGTCGTTTCGCAAGGTGTACCACGAGTATGACGAGCGCATCACTCAACTGTTCATCATGATACTGGCATTCATCTTGAATGCTCGCAACCCACCCAAAGAAATGTTGGACGAGATTATCAATGGGACCGACGATCATATGCGTAAAACGTATGGCGAAAGACATCGAGTCTACAAGAGCTTTCAAAAGCAAAAGTTAAGGGTTAAATGATGGTTTCTGGGCTTATGTGTTAAGGTCGTGATGGTGGTGTTCATGACGAGAGTTTAATGTTTTTAAACGATTTTATTGCTAGTTTTTGGATGAAAGATGTTTTATCGCTGGAATGTCCATCGCAGGATGGAACGAAAATCGTGACAAAAATGCTACTGTGCATCGACGGGCTTGGTGCAAAAGCTTAATCGACTAGTTTTTATTGGGTAAACCGATGGATTTAATAGTTGGGAGGGTTAATCTACAAGTATTTCTTGTGAAAGAAACTACTGAAGTTATACCGGCAGTACAATTAGCCTTGACGAAGAGGTTGAATCATCTTTAGCTCCACATATAATTTCACGTGATACTATTAAGGACGCGGATCTGCGTAATTTCCGTGAACAGCCCTTAATTATTCAAGGATTTGCTCACCTATTACGAGAGCTTTCTCTTGTCTCTTGCCCAAAGTCTTACCTTACGATACGTTTTAAGGTTTTTATCCACATTTTAATAATCATTGCGGCTATGCGCTATGAAAAATTAAAATTTTAGACGGAATGAAAGTAATTTTGGCAATTGCTGTCAATGTTGAGAACTGTGAATAACAATTATGCAGAATTGCTTCTCTTCATACAGCTTTATACCATGTGATCTTATATTTGTAGGTGTTCGTCATTTGTACGTTTTAATTGTTAAAGACTATTAAACATGGAAAACGAAGTCTGAGAAGTATACATTAAATAATCAGAAATTGAAAATCATTTTCGACACAAGGTTCTTATATTGATTCGAGTAATCTCTGAAGCTGTGCAGTATGCTATACAAAAAATAAAAATGTTAGAAATTGAGATGTTCCGGCTATTTATGCAACTTTCCCAGTGTGACTATTTTCAGACTAGCGTACGGGCACGCTCACTAGCTGTTGCCGAATTTCAATTCGAATTTTTCAACAAGACAATGCCATGGATGCGTTTGATTAACGTCAAAAGCGTGCACTGGGACTTAAATAAATCAATATGCACTGTACTGAATTGTAGTTTCCTAAAGGAAAAATACTCTTTACTGATTTCTTGATTGCAACGTTTTTAAAGAACTAGCGAAGTCAAGTGGGTGATGAAAGGATGGTACCATATCAAATCGTTGCAACATCGTGAACGTTTATTTTCAAACTACCAGTTAAAACACCTAGACATCCCAAAGTGGCATCATGCTCTGTTGATCAGTCTGTTGTCGAAAGTCGATGTTTCATAGGAATATGACGTTTACAGTTTATATAGTGAGAAAGTGTAAAAGGGTTTTTACATGTATGTAGATTTGTGAAAACGTGTAAAACGTTATCCGAATTTCACGTGATACTATGAACGGCGCGGATCTGCGTAATTTCCGTGAACAGCCCTTAATTATTCAAGAATTTGCTCACATATTACATTTCTCGAATTTTAATTGCCGTTCAGCTGCTGCACCTCCTGCCGGATAATTCTAAATAAAACACAAAAGTACAGCTTTAAAGTTACTCTTCCCACCATCACCTCTCTGCACGTGAAGAATGTGTTCTGTTCAAGCGAAGGTACTGAATCCATCATACGCTTAATGTTGTGATACTAACAGTTCTTGCAGGCAATTTATTCATCTAATTCTATAGGTAGTATTTCTAACGTTTTTAATCCTTGCACGCAATATGCATGAAATCTTATTGAATTTTGAATACGAGACATGTACTTAAACTGACAACGTTTTATATTGAAGAACATTTTGATCCTGTGAAAACCAATCTAGCGTACAAGCCAGGTGACGTCATCGTAAGTGGGTGTTGGCCCAAACTGATTTCTCTCAGGAAGAAGTTCAGCTTCAGTCGCTGCAACCTGTGCCTGAAACGAATAAAACTCGAGGTATGCAGGCGTTGTCTCTCAAGAAAATCGGCAATGATAAGCGTTGGTTCGTGTTCTGTGGCCATTACCTTATGCTTAGACAGTCGTTTCGCAAGGTGTACCAGTTGTATGACGAGCGCATCACTCAACTGTTCATCATGACACTCGCATTCATTGCGGAAGCTTCCAACCCACCCAGTGCAACGGTGGACGAGATTATCGATCGATAAGACCGAAGATCATATGCGTAAAACGTATGGCGAAAGGCATAGCTTATTCGAAAGCTTTCAAAAACAAGAGTTTAGGGCGAGATTTCCGCGATTTGTCCCACAGATCATATTTAAGGATAGTTCGTCATGGTGGCTTTCATGACGGGATTTGGATGAGAGATGTTGTATCGTTAGATTGTCCATCGCAGGATGGAATCGAGAGTAGTGACGAACTAATTTATCTGTTAAACCAATCGTACTGAGAGTTAAATAGCTTTGACGAAGAAGTTGAATCATCTTTGGAATGAAATATCTTTTAAAAAACGAGAGCTTACCCTTGTCTTGCCTGACGATAGGTTTTAAGTGTTTTATTAAAATACACAGTAAGTTATCTCTGTGGCTTTATGCTTTTAAAATAACTTTAAAATAACTAGATATTAGCAACTGTGAATAACAATTATTCAGCATCTTTTCATACAATTTTCACCATGTGATGTTTTTTTATTTTGAAGTGATAGTAATTGACACTTTAATTGCTAAGACTATTAAGCGTGAAAAACATTCATGAAATCCGAGAAATATGTATTTTATAATCAGAATTTGAATATATTGCAGTTCTTCCTTACACCATTATTGGCTTATGGTTTTAAATCTTGATTTACAAGTAATCTCTGCAGCTGTATACTATGCAGCAATAAAAAATTTAGAAATGGATGTATTCCGAATATTTGCGGCCAACAACTGTGAGCAACAATTATGCAGTATCTCAATTGTCATGCAACTTTACCCATGCTATTTTATTTTCAAACTAGCTGTTGCTGATATTTAATTAAAATTGCACAAAAGGACAGAGAAATACAAGTATATGTAGATAATCGAATACGGTTTCCTGAAGGATTAATGCTCTAATTAGATAATAATAATAATATTGGGTAATAATGGGTAGTATTTATAGTAATATTTATACGCCGTGAAGAGCTTTGAATTCACTATCTTGAAAATTTAGAAAAACAGGTTTATTATGACTGACCGTTGGCTTTTTGAGAATTCATCTACTCTCTGACCTTAAGAAATCAGACATAAAGTTAATTTTCATTTTTATCAAAAACTGATTTGATTGATATTTATTAAATAAACTTGCACGAAGTTCAAAAAGAACTTGTGTCACGAGCATTATCCAATGACAACTATACAGTTACAACATAAAATTACAGCAATAATACATGTTATACAAAATAATGAACATGATGTAATTCGAGTGCGATTACAATACAATTACTGCTATCTTCCAATTAAATATATTTTCAATTCATTTTTCAGTTCTCCAACCGAACCAGTGTCAAGAGACATTCCGGCAATTGTACAGGCGCATTGTTTTCCCATAATCGTTTTTGATATTAGGAACTGAAAATCCATTTGTACTTTTTCTTTAAATATTTAATTTAGACTGTAAAACTCTTTTATTTCTATTCTTAAAGTAGTTATTTGTTATAATTACACAAGCCTTCAATTGTTTGATATTTAATATTCTAAACTGTTTATAAAGATCATCAGTTTTGATATTGCTATTCCCTTTAAACATAATTTTCTCTTTTATTTTGAGCTTTTTGTAACCTGTTGCAAACCATACATTTCTATACCATATCTTAGAATGCTTTTAATCCTTGAGTAATATAATATCCTTTTATTTTTCTTTCTCAAATAACTCCTAATATGCTACATGCTAGGCATAGTTTTTCTTAATCTAATGATCAAAGTATCCAATAAAAAGCCTAGATTTTTAGTCTCTATACATTATCACTTTCACACATCTCTCCTTACAATTATCCTTATTACTGTTTACATCATGAGTAAAAATATCCACATTTTTAATAACATGTTTTTAAGGTTTAACAAGCATAAATTGAATTATAGTTTCACTGATAAAAACCTCATTCACAATGAACCATCTATTTATCATATCAAAATCCGCTTGCAATGTATTAATCATTTTCCCATAATCACAATTAAAGTTAATTAAAACTATCATCAGCAAACAAACAAATATCAGATTCATTTATCATTTATGTAACATCATTAACATAAATTAAACACAATAAAGGACCCAATACAGATCTCTGTGGTGCGCCAAAAGAATTAATGGTCATCTCACTAATGCATTCTTGAATTCTTGTCGAAATCTTTCTATTCGTAAGATTACGTCAAATCATGAACAGCTAATAAATGTCAAGTGAGAAATGGCTAAGTAATGCCTGGTAGCTACCATCATTTAAACAAATCGATCAGCGCGATGGAACATTGTGAAAATTCATTTCGCACTAATATTTCAATAGTGACAGAACTCAAATTAAGCGAAATGACTTTATTATTTAAAAACAAAAACAGCACAGGGAAATGCTGTGGTATACACACAGTAGAGAAAACGATTTACAAAACTGCTTCTGCTGTAAATTGCTAATTTCAGTTGTGTCACTGTTAAACTACTATTTGATATACTTCAAAGAATGATGTTACTCACTGTTGTAAAACATCTGTTTTCTAGAATGTATCTTGTTTACAAAGTTGTATACCTTGAACGTTTTTAACCGATTAATTTAACCGCATTTTCATTGTTCAAACGAAATTCTGTACAATTGCATGCTAAACGCTCATAATTATTCAAGAATTTGCATTTTTCGCATTGCAATAACCGTCAGCTGCTGCGCCCCCTGTCTGATTTTTACTAAATGAAAGCCAAAATAGTTCACCTTTTAAGGTTTGTCTTTCCACCATCACCTTTCACTTGAAAGATGTGTGCTGCTGCTGCTGAAGAACCGGAGGTACTGTAATGTTGTGATACTTGACAGTTACTTCGACTAATCGTTTTATTAGTACAAAAAATGATATTGCATTTCTGAATTGTGAACTGAAAAAAATTATTGTTGCAGGTACCGCCTCCCGTAGAAAAAGAACTAGCATACCAGCAGGGTGAAGTCATCGTTGACGATTATGTACCTTTATTCTATTACCTCAAGAAGCGCTTACATGACAAACTCTGTAACTGGTGCATGCTAGAAAATACACCCCAGTTAAATGTATGCAGCTGTAGATCGGTCGCACATTGCAGCGAATCGTGCAGAAATTTGGATATGGAATTTGGACACGAATTAGAGTGCAGCTCGCCATGTTTTCGCGAGCTGTGTGAACAAGATGAGACTGACCAAATGCTGTTTGCGTTTCGCATGTACGCCCTTCTGCAAATGATTCCTGATTTCGGCGCTAATCCCTTTCCGGTCGTTGGAGGCAGCAAACTTACCTTGGACAACATGACTCCTCATCAAGGAAACCAACAATGGGTTGAAGAAAAGCGCCAGGAGGCAACGACCTTGGTAGACATGATAAAAGCCAGCCATCCAGACAGCAACGTGCAAGTAGACGATATTTTTCGCTACATGGCCATCTTTGCGAAGTACGGTTTTCGAATCTATATGCTTGGCTCGTACGTCCAGATCGGTGTGTGTCTTTTCGAAAAATTGGCGAATTTTCGCCACTCTTGCAAACCAACTGCTGTCGTCGCCAGAAACGGTTTAGCATTATCAGTCCGCGCCATCGCCCCGATCCCGACTGGAACGCAACCAACCATCGACTACTTGGGGAAGGTTGGGCTCGATGGGCCTCGTCAAGCAGAGATCCAGAGACTCTACGGCTTCGTCTGCGAGTGCGAATCGTGCCACCCAGATGCTCCAAAACTCTTCTCGAACACCCCTAGAATGTTACACAAGCTGTTAAGTGCGCCTACCAGGGTGCTCGCCAGCCCCAAATGTTGGTGCGTGATGTACAGTATTTTCGGTTATCTTCGGATATCGTATCGCAAGGTGTATTACGAATGGGACGAGCGCATCACTCAACTGTACCTCATGGCACTTAAATTTCTCTTGCTAGCTAAAACACCAACCAGAAAAGCGTGGTACGAGATTATCAATGAGACTGGAGTTCATATTAAAAATACGTATGGCGAATACCATCACTTGTACGCATACTATCAAAATACAGATTTTGAGGAAAGGAAACCGAAGTTTCTCTAATTGCTCGGTTTCTATGCTTTTGTCAAGGTCGTGGTGCTTATGTCGATTTTAAGGTTTTTAATGGTACATACATGTCTTTTTTGATGAAAGGTGTTTTATTGTTGGATTATTCATCGCAGTATGGAATGAAAGACGTGATGAAAATGCTGCTTTGAGTCTAAGGGCTCAGTGCGAAATATTTACTGGCTTTTATTGGATAAACCAATAGTTTTTGTAGTTGGAAAGGTTAATGTATTTCTTAGGTATCTGGTTCTTTGGAACCAATAATTTTTTTTTCTTACGAAATGAGGGCTTTCCATATCGCATTGAATGAAATCCAGACATTGCAAACGTGTTCTTTAACGCCGCATTTTAATGATTTTACCATTTTATCATAATTAAAGTAATCTCTTCATCCGGATTCTGTACAAAAATGAAGTTTTGTATCCTCGTTTAACTCCACCCACATCACTTTATTTTCAGGAGATCATATTTAAATTTCAATTATACATGGCTAGTAACAAAATGGGAGAACTTGGTGTCAGTAAGTGTGAAGAGAACAAATTGTTTCTCTCATACCATGTTACAACGTACTCGTATAAATAAACTGATTTGGTTGAACTTTGCTCAAGCATATTTCAAGAAGGCTGGCAAGATTTTAACCTCAACATTAGTCATTACACTAAAGAAATTTCCATGCTAATTATTTATAAAGCTTCATGAACGGGTTATGAAACTTTCATGCAGCTTTTTAATTGATTTGCATAATTTCTGGAACGTAATGACTTACAAAAAACCAATTAAAACATCGCACTATACTTGCTAGCAGTACCCATTGGCGAACTTATGTTGGAGCTAGTGCCGTATTGTGCACTCGTTTGGGATGGTTTTCTCGGACATTTCGCCTATACAAGATGTTTTGGAAACATCACCACCGTACGACAATGGAATCGCCCATGGTTTTGATGGTTGAGCATCCGTTGTTGATATCCCTTATGCCGTAGACCTATCCGAGTAACTTCGACACGAACGACAAAATCAAGTACAAGCTCCATCTACCTTGGTAGAAATATCACAACGTTTAATGAACACCTTTGCCCATCTAGCTAAAACAATAAAAAATCACGGGTTTTTCTCCATCGGTGGCTGGACTTTTATCCGCAAGGGCAAAGTCAACGAGTTTTTGTCGTTCGTGTCGTAGTTACTCGGATACGGCACTCAAATCATGCAATTTTATGTTTAACGACGATACCTGGCTTCCAGGAGTTGTTGCGTGTAATGTTTACTATTTTAAAAATTTCCTGGAGACACATGCCTATTCATAATTGTGCATTTCATTTTATTCTCTATAACAAGTTAGCCTCACTCAAATTAAACTTGATTTACACTAGCAATGCCATCTTAACTTTTTTGCGCAGAACTAAACAATAATTAGCAAATCGAATGCTAAGAATGGAATATTTAACTACATGTATATACTGTACAGCTGTACGACGTTTTATAGACTACTTCTGATTTGTCTTTTAAAATACTGTATAGCGCCTACATGTACTTTAAAAACTATTGTTTTTAATTTGTTTAAAATAAATTACTATTATGTGTATCTAAAAACTATGATTACAAAATACTTTGAACTATTACATTTGTAGAATGTGATTTGTTATATTATATGAAGAAAACATGCTCATAACTTGTACATGTAGATCTTCTATTTTTGGATGATGTCAGTATTCGAAAGATCTCCTTTGATAGAGGTCACTGAATGAAGCGATTAAAAAGTATTAAAGGTCGGAAATTACATTCAAAGAAAATTTTGTTCAGTGCATTAGGGGTACTCAGACGATAGTTCGCAGTTGTGTGAATCTAGTGGTTTTCAAGACTGCTAGGGCTCCTCTTAGCAGTTCTGATTTGTTGAGGCGCTTGAAAGAGAGTGCGAATATCTGCTCAGAAAAAAGGACCACAGAAGGTTAATGGCAGATTAGGTACGGCAATTAGGTCAAAGTGCTCTTTGATTAGGTCCTTTCCCACTCAACTGTTAGCGTTCGCTTTCGGAGAAATTTGCTCTGCACATGCGTGCAAATTTAGAATGTAAAAATATGCTAGGTGTCTGAGTACCCCTATTGTGTCCATTAAATGTATTTAATAACTTACAACCAGGGACAGTTCCAAACATTGTCCTTGACCCATTCTGCAATGCAATGCATTACGTAAAAATATTGACAAGGTTCGTGTACTACTTACACTCTACATATAGTATGTACATGTATTTCGTAAGGTTAATTTGCAACTTCAGAAATTAGAGCGATCATCGGTATGTACGTAGCTTTAACCTTTGTCATTACTTGTGTTGATAATCACGTGTAATTATTCAAGAATCCATATTAAATTTGCATTTATTACATTCCAATCATCGCTGCACTGCTACTCCCTCTAACGGACTTACTTTTGTTGATATTCATGATCACCTACACTGTATAGTCATTCAGTTTGATGCAGAACTGTCGTTACTTATGATCTACATGTAGCTGTTTCTTCGTTGAGTTGCTTAGTTCGTGTATTCAAATTTATAAGGTAGCCTTATTAATTTTGCTTTTTATTTGAAGCTGTTTTACACGAACGTATAAATAATTAGCTGCTAATTGAATTATTTGAGATCTAATATAATGTCCGTTGAAAGGAGAATTTACTTTATGGAATTATTGTAGGTTGAAGAGGTCAATTCAGTTTGCTGCACTTCAGATTTCGATATTTTTGTGGGATTTTGTCAAGTGGTCGTCATTAATGCTTCCCGTCAAATAAATCGTTTGAAGGTAACTACATGTACATAAGGCGTTTTAATTTGCTTAAATAGGGCTTTACAAATTTTCGATTGAATTTTAAGCTTGTTGGTGACTTTATTACCATATTTATGCTTAAGTTTTAAAGGCACTAGTAATCTGCATTCGTCAAATGGTTGTCGACGTTTGCGCGTAATTACCTGTAGATCAAGGCTATGTGTTGGGTGTACCTAAATTATTAACCGAACAGAATTTTTTGTTGATGTCAGTGCCCAATGGTAACAAATTTAATTTTTTAAAGCTTATGGCTATAATATGGAAATTCATCACAACGCCAGAAAGCGTGCATAATCTAAGCCCAAAAACTATTCCTTGCATACTTTTTTTTCCTAATAAGTCGCAATAAATGCGCAGTTTTCTTGCCTTAATGAAGAAAAAATATGAAGTTTATCAGACAGTAATCATTCAAATTTTTTTAGGATGGATACTGCCCCAAAAAACACATTAACGATCGCTGCATCAGAGGGCACTGCATCCACGAGCTCTATACGGTACATAGCGGGTTCCACCATCCTGGAGTGCGAGCCACTCATCAAGACCATTGCGTTGGAGTTTCGGCAAAGCCATTGCCACAACTGCTTCAAGAAGCTTTACATACCTCGGAGCTGCAAAGAGTGCTTTCAGGCGCACTACTGTTGCCAGGAATGCGAGTTGGTCGATTGGAAAGAGGGCCACAAGATGGAGTGCCCGATGCTCAAGATTCCAGAATTTGTGGACTTCTGCAACAAGAGCACGTATGCGATGAACAGGTTTATGCTGCTTCGCTTATACTGCGCCACTTTAATGAGACCAGAACTGCGTGAAAAGCCCTATCTGATCTTAGATGGAACCACGAAATGCTTAAACGACATCAAATCCATGGGTTGCGGAGCTGAAACGAAGTTACGCAAACTGAATACGTGCGTGGACATGGCAGGCTACATCAATAAAACATTTGCCGAAGGAACGGGTATTCAGGTCACGGCCGAGGAATTGATGCCTTGGCTCGGCATGAAATGCTTTCCCTTGACCGGAGAGAAAGAAGAGACGATGGGTACTGGCGTCTTTGTGGGGCCTTCTTTTCTCCCTCACTCTTGCAAACCAAACTCAGTATACATGACCATAGGCTTAAACATCCGCGTTCGTGCAATTTGCGATATTAAAACCAACGAAAACCCGACTATCTGCTTCTTGAAGAAAACCGGGGACAGAACCGCCCGATTAGACTTACTCAAGGAATACTACGACATCGACTGCCGCTGCGAGATATGCGAAACGGGGTCGGACGCTGACGTCGACTACGAAGGACTTAAAATCCTTTTGGCTGAAATGGAAGAGTACAAACAACGTAAAGTGGAGGAGTTAACGTGGTCGGATGTGTACAAAACAAATCAAAAAATCCTTGAGACATTCGCGAAAATCTATCATCCGTACGATAAACACATCACCAAGGAGCACATAGCCGCCTTCGACATTGCCTTCAAAATGAACATCTACGAGTCGCAGTTGAGGATTATGAGGACAGCAGCCTATAATGCAATTAAACTCACCTATGGCATTGACCATCCGTACTTCAAACCGTTTATAAAGAAAACTGCATCCAAGAGCTCTGTATCGAAGCAAGCTGCATCCAAGAGCTCTGTATCGAAGCAAGCTGCATCCAAGAGCTCTGTATCGAAGCAAGCTGCATCCAAGAGCTCTGTATCGAAGCAAGCTGCATCCAAGAGCTCT
>JAQIXS010002321.1:0-23515 GCA_034700785.1 Rossiulus vilnensis
CCGATGATGGATCGGATGGCTTTAACGCAATCGAACGGATACCCCTCTCTCTTCTCGCTTCTGGAGGATGGGAGAGACGTACCTTTCACTAATCACCGGGTTCGCCCCAGACTACGCCAGACGATGGATGATACAAGGGCTGCAGAAAGTGCTGGGAGATTGCGGCGATTTCCGGCCGGCCCGGGGAGGGCTGGCGGATCTCTGGAATTTATTCTTCGGCGAGGGTCACAGGGACGGATGCACGGGATGAAACCTGATTTGTTTTTTCGAAGAATAATTGGCAATCGTAAAAATTCTCCTTAGTTCAAAATAAATGTATGTACTTTTGATCATGATTTTGCGTTCAGTTCAACGTGGGAATGCACTGAACTTGGCTGAAATTCAACGGCAATGTTGATAAATTAGGTTTATGTGTTTCGTTCCCTTACCTCGTGGCGTATGATTGCAGGCAGTTGTACTAACACTGTAAGTTGAATTGTATTGAACGGACACTTTTGATACAACTAAATCGAGAATGATGCTTGCACTTTTTTATCACTATCAGTAATAACATTAGAAGGATGGAATGGAATAGAGGGATTCCAAAAGTACTGGTGTCACTATTTATTGAACATATTTTAGGAGAGGAGTATTTACAATAAAAAAATCAAAAATATCAGCCCAATGCGTTATGGTGAAAATCAGAATTATGTTCAAACGTGAAATAAAAATAAAAATCATAAATTGAAAAGTGAAAAATTTCACAAATAAACAAAACGCATGGGTAACAAATGTAAATACTTGTTGACACTTTATATATCTAAAAATAAGAATTTTGAAATCCTATGGCCTCGCAGAAAAACAAAATATGTTGTTGTTCTAAAACACGGTTCGATACATCAATTAACTTATAAATATTTTGGCATTAAGTCCATAAATTCGGATTTTTATTCGACCTTATTGTAATTCTCTATGCCTCTAAATATTTTCTACACAATAAGCGTTTTCCAATTAACGACACATCTTTCAACAATTTTAAACACATGTATTTTTTTCAAACTGCAGTGTGTACTAAAATGTTGTTGTTCTATATTATTATAGGAATTTAGCATTGGCGAATGTTTCATTACATTTTTATATCATTAGTATGATTTTATACAGTTCTTGAAATTCCTAATTGCATTAAGAGGTTTTTTTTGGATTAATTAAACCACATTTACAACCAATGTTTGATACGCGTTCAGCCTACTACTAGTTTGGCCACCAACTGATAACAGCTGTAGCACCCCTCCATAACTGGAAAATGGATTCATTCGTTGTAAACAAAATGTTCTGTTATCTGTTTATTCTCTTTGAATTGCGTGAATTTTAACTTGGCAGTTTGAAAATGTTGCCAGGCTTTAATAACCCCGTTAGCGTTTACTTTTATGCGCAAGTCGAAATACAAACGTGAAAAAGAAACGAGGCTTCCATAGAAATGGCAACTAATTTCGTGCAAACTCTTTTGGCGACAGAAGGACGCTGCTTCTCTGGTTTATTTTCCCGTTTTCTATGTTTCCACTCGATAGACGTTAATTTAATGAGATTTCGGTTGAAAATTGCAAACAGAATATGCATAATAACAGGCACGATCGAAGCCATTGAAGTAGGCCTAATGATTAATTTGTATATTTAGGTTTGTACCTCTACGATTCTGTTACTCTAACAAAAACATAATTTATAAGGCACATATTTTTCATTTGCTGATATGTTCTGTCTATAATGCTCTTATCTGTCATTATAAATTTACATGTTGTGATTATTTGGTTCGTGCGTGTTTGTTGATCATTTCACACTCGCAGGATCGTTACATTGCTAATTGATATTTACTTGTAGAATATTTATTGCAGAGCTATTATACTCTAATATACATGTAAGTCGTATATTCGCAATTTAGAATCGAAATTAATAAGAAAAGCATGCAGTGATAACAGCTCATTAGTGTCATGCGGAGGTGTGGTCGACTTGATTATTTCTCTTCAACTGATTTTATTAAAACAGGCAAATTTCGCTTTATAAAATTGTAATGATTATGACTCCGTAATAACTCCATTGAAATTATTTAGGACTCTAAAATAATTGCGCGGCATGCATGTACGTTTTATTTGATGTGATAGAGAAGTCGCATCGGGCTACTAAGGAGTAATATTAGCGACCCAGATAACAAAATTATTCAGTTTATTGGTTTCACGGAGCCTGGATATAGGCAATCACACATGGTCAACATAGCACGAAGATTTTGCATACGTGTGGCTCCTAAGTTTTCATAAAGATATGACAATCGTGAAGTTATGGTCAGCGCTAGTCTCTGACATTGACAGCAATGTTTTGGAACGGAAATAATTTCAATTTAAAAGTCTAATTTGTTGCATTTTTATTGCTTTACACCTTGTCGAAACGCAGTTAATCACACGATTATTAACAAACTGGCGTTCTAAAATGTGCGTGGTATAGAGTGACGTCACGTAGGAAATGCAAACTCGCCAAGAGATTTAGTGGTTTTGTGGTTTGCGGTTGCCATATTTTGAGGTAAAATGCTGCGAAAGCTGGTCGCTGATGGGGATTAACTCCTGAGCTGATGGGCATAGCGATTAGCCGCATCAAACTATTTGACGTCACGTGGTGCAGGACACATTCCAGGACGAAGTATTCTTTGGCGTGCCCTTCGACTTGCTTTGCAACACGTGTATTAAAGTCGTAGCATCTGCTGCAACCAATCAACCAACAAAAAGATTTCACTGAAAATCGAGCAGGCTGGTTTGAATGTTGTGAACGTTTGCAACAGATTGGGTTCGGGGCCATCCACTAACGAAGTCCATCCTAACATGTGTTATCCAGTTTCCATATGCTCACGTAACAAGGCATCAAAATGTAATATAAATGACGTCATTTTTAGGGCATTCAACTTACTTGTTATAAAGGCTCAATTTATTTTCTCCGTTTACTTTCTCCACTAGGGGCAATTCTGCATTATTTGAGTACATGCAATTTGAAAACGTCCCATTTATTTCTTAAAAAGAAAAAATAAATTGGAAGAAGAAAAAACGTTGTGGGACTTACAGAAACGGGATTTCCTGCAATGCAACCTCCTTCAAAGTTTTTCAATGTTTTTTTTTCTCAAATTTATGAATTTCTTTACAAATAAATGAAACATTCTCAAATTACAAATTACGTGTTTTTCTTAAACAAGTCATTATATAGGAAAGGAATGGTTAATTAGTGACATCTCTTTGAAAAGATGTCATAGTTACTTACTACTCAGTGCATTAGTGGTTGTTAGTGCCAAGTGACCCCTACCCTCTCTAGTCCGTTATAGATGACCCATTCTATCGGACACTTAGTGACTACTCAAACTCTCGAAAAACGAAACCAGCCACGAGGGGCATTGGTGTCAAGTGGAACTTCATATCGAATGTCGAATCGTCGGGAGGTAATCGAATTAGAGTGACATTAACTAATTAGGATGTCTGGTCCCTTAGCTTCCCAGTGAGTTCCTAACACCAGTCATCTGATGTACCTTATTGATTTTCACGCTCAGATTATGCAAACCGAATTATCGGTCTTTTCATTCGTCCTTCCATTACTTTGTTTGCGGAGACTTGGGGTGCATTTCGGCGCTCGTCGAAAGGCACTTACACCCCGATTACGGGCCGATGAATCGCGTGAAGGGATTGAACGTAATAAACGATTTCTACTTGATAGGATACAATAAAGTTAAACTCCGGAGACTCGTAAAAGATTATGACTAGGGAAAATGCAGTCATTCACGAGAAATCCACTTATCTTTTCAATCTTACTTGTAAATGGGAAATTCCCCGCTGCAATGAGTTAGGCGAGTTTTTTGCCCGTGCATAACTGATGTAAATGCAAATTTGCATTTTCCAGCCGTAGATTTGCATTCTTCGGTATCAATCGGAAGAATAGCTGGGAGCTGGGATGCGTGCCTTTGGTTCCCCTCCCCCACCTCCTTTGTGTGTGACTCGATTAATAAATGCATGGATGGCGGCGTTTGTAGCACGCTTGATAGATGGCGTTACATTTATTCAACAGTTGGAAGCATGATTTATGGGCTGATCCTGAAGAAATGTTCAATTTATTTCGAGTAGATTAACCGCTCGGTTTTATTTCTTCGTCGAGCTCGTTTTGAGTAGAGGGCGCTGCGGGCGATTTAAGCCTAGTTGATTAACACTTGATTTGCCTCGATCCGATTAGAAACACATTTCGTTAAGTATTTACTGGCACCGCGCACAAAGGCGATTATGGTCCTTCTCTCATGAGGAATGTTATGCGGTCCATTTGCTCCTGGTCACATATTTGTGGTTCATAAGGAAGTGCGTGCTTATTTCCTCCTGCACGAACTGTTAACTACCTAAAATATGGGTAATAGCAATTTTACTCCATGCCAAATGGAATGTTTGCTGATAGAATGACACTCAGTTGAATAATATATTATATTATGCACTGCTTATCAATCTTAATAACTATAATTCCTACATGTCGAACTTCATTATAATTGTTTACTGCATACATCGTGGAAATGACAGTGTTGGTAAGTTTAAATATGTATTTCAAGAACTCAACGTAGCGTTTAGATTTTTGAAAGCTTGAACGCGACGGAGTTAACGTGTGCAACGTTTATTGTACGTCTTGAAATCATAAATCTTTTGAAAAGCAATATCGCTTCGATGGTTTGGAGTGCTTTTCCTGAAATCCTCAAATATAATTTTTTGCATGGCATAAGCGCGGTTGCCACATGAAATAACAATATCCCTTGACTGAGTTTTATTAAAGAATAAACTAGCATAGAAATTGTAATAAAATTTATTGCAACGCAAACCCCTTCCTCCCCATTTGTCTTCTCATGTTTTGAAATTGCGTCTTTTAACATTTACATTATCTGATGTGTATCTGATTAAGAATAGTAATTAACATAGCATGGAATAAGTTTGGTTTCGTATTGTTCTTTCTTCGATCTGAGTATTTTTGTTATTTTAAACAATAAAAAAAGATTTGAATAGGTTTTTACTCCTCAGCAATATCAAACAGTTTTTAATCTAACATTGTTTATTATTTTAGTATTCAAGTTCGGCAAAATCAGTATTAAATTAAATTACAGCCCGCGGTTTCTTCCATACATATTTTAATACATTTCAATAATAGCTATTTCAATAGTATCATTAGCGGACTGAGAAGTTTTCGATCTGTGGCTTTTCGAGTATGTCATAATGTTACTTTTGGAGGACGTTTGGTCAGAAATGCACAAACATTTCGTTATTTGTGATCATCATTCTTCCCCTCTCCATTTCCCCCCAATCTCCTCAAAAATAGTTTTCTGAAACGTCAAAACGAAAGTAGACAACAAAGCATCACTACTGCTCTGTTTGTTTCTAAAAATGGAGTTCTTAGCATCTTCTCTGGTCCTGTTTTGAATTTATTTTATACAGAGTGCTAAAACCCATCATTCGTGATCTGGGTTTTGGCCGTGGTCTGGATCCACCACTGAATTGGATTTTAAATAACAGTACTTTCCTCTCCGGTCTGCAATTCAGCTTTGAATTTCATAAGATTTGAGAGGAATACTATTCCGAATTATTGCATTCCTCATTTACTTCAGTTCTGAAAGGAATGACTTTGCAACTTTGGTGGAGTGGACATGTATTTCTAGTCCATGTAGGCTAATACGCGTGTTTTAAAAGTCGCCATGACCACGGTTCACTTCGCTGAGTAGGGACTCATTGCAAACCAGGGCCCTGCAGGTGAAATTTTGCTACAAATGACGGTGTCTCCTCCTGGGTGTGATTTATGCCCCTGGATCCATCGAAGCGTTCTTTCAGCGCCGCTGAAGAATGATGGCTGCGGCGCACACCGGACAGTTGCCGGGCAATAATGCAGCAAAGGGTGAAATCTGGAGAAATTTATTGGGCTATCTATTAGACTGGAAAACAATCTAACGAAAAGGCCATTTTCGAGACAATTCCCCCACTCTGGAGGCCTTCCACCTCGCCTCGGATTTGTCTTAGCTCGGCTTGATGTATGGCCGGTTCGCGCGAGTGGGTAATCAACTCTTGGAAATTCAATTTGCGAGGGCCTTATTACTTGCAAACGACTCGGGTTGGCGAACGACTCCGTCCCCCAACCAGCTCATGCAAATTGACAACTATCCCCAGCGTTGAACGCTGCCCGGAATCGCCCATGCGGATCTGGTTTAAGTGATTTTTTTGTGCCCATTCCGACATACATGTAAGATGCTCTGCTATTTTTATCAAAGGATTGCGTGTGGCCCTGTCCTCTACGCACCATCGACGATTTTGTTCGTTTTCTTTTCTTGAAAAAAATTCAAGAAAAAGGTTTTTTCTTCTTCTTCTCATTTTCCACAATGTCCCCACTGGGGACGTGGCTGCATGCGCATTTGCCTATTGATCCTCCTTCGTTGCATGCCAATGTCTGCTTGATACGACGGCAAATACTCGCTTTCCTATCAGGGTCAATTGTGGTCTGCCCCGGGGGCACCCCCATCGATGGGGATACCGGAGGACGGTTAATCAGGGGCCAAAAGGGTCAGGTCCCACTGGGTGCGACTTTTTTGTGTTCGCGATCAAGTGCTGGCTGTTTCTTGCGTGTGTGGTTTGTTTTTTTTTCGTGTTTTTGTTCAGTTTGTTTTTCTGCTGTTGAACAGATTAAGCAGCATATCGCCTCAAGGAGTGATTTGCAAACAGCAGTAGCTGCTTGGTAGGGTTATTCCCAGGTGTACATGGAGTCGTGAAATGAGGGTAAGTTTAAATTCACAGTCAAGTTTGCCATGGTTTACTCCGGAGTGTTTGGACACCTATCTGTGTTTGAATGTAGAATGTGGTATATATGGATAATAAAAAACTTCACTATTACGTTACCTGCACTTTTCCTGTGAAACAGTTTTCAAACGTTAATGATATCAAGATGAATCATTAGTAGCACGTTTACGTTTGGAAACCAGGCTGCATGGAAATCTGCACATTCCACGTTTAGTGTTATTACATTTATGATTGCATGGTTAGCTAATGCATGCCTCAAGCGATGATTTCTACGAACAAATCTCAAAGAATGACTTCAGAATGTCTGATTTTAAGGCATAAAAGATACGCATATTCACTTTTCTATTTTTTAAATACTATCGAAGATCTTATTTTTCATTTAGCTTTTGAGTCATTTCCCAGCAACGCCGAGTGGTTCGTATGATCAAAAATAAACATGAGCGATTCATCTAGCTAGCGTTTACTTCGGCAATCTGAATGATTGCTTACATATCCTTAAACAATTTGGATTTTACTTTATTCTGTTTTTAGTAAACATTGGTATTGATTTCTGCTTTTACTCCTGGGCACTCACTGCATTGTTGCAAATTTCCATTTTTCAAAAAAATCAGGTCATGCACTATGTGTTCAAAATTTCAAAAAAAAAGTATGACTGTAAGACTAATATTATCATCTGATTTTTCCTCCGCTTGAATAAATTATTTTTCTTGACATCCATAATTGAAATAATCATTTCATTGTGTGAACTCTCAGTTCTGTGTAGTGTTAAGCAGGTGTTTATTACAAAGGGATTTAGAAAATAGTAAGGCACCATATGGTAGAATGGTAGAAACTATAATCCAATGATATTTTTGCTATACCATTTTACATGGATCCATTGCAGAATTTTAGAAACTAAGCCACTTATTTTTCTCCAAAAATTGAGATTCGGGCACGTAGCACTAAAAGGGTTTTGTAATTCCTTTATTGCTAAGCCTTGTCATTAATCCAGATTTAGCGTCGCAAAAAGCGCTCCGAAGGCTAAATTAGAGCGATCTTGAGATTCTAGAGCACTTCATGGATGGAACCGAGCGGTTCTCATAACGGTTCTCGATAGATTGGCACTGCTCAAGCACTAACGGATCACCATTGTGTAAGGGTACAACCTACGTTTTGTAGTTATGCCTTAGTTGCATACCACTGCATTCAGCCATGTTGTTCCGATAAGATCCATGCCGATAACCGCTAGTTTATGATTGGTTTCTCGCTGGAGCTTGAAGAGATGATTGCAATTTTTTCGTCTGTTGTGAAAACGCCGCTTTTGTTCGCATCGTGGAACGAACCGCAAACTATTATTTATTACGCCGTTCTAATAAGTAGTTGAGAAAAGATAAATGGATCTGCGGACCAGCAACATTGGCTGTCTGGCAAAAATGAAATTGTCGAAAACTGCACCGCAACATGCAGGTCGCTGCAGAAGGCCATGTTTCGAAAGGAAACGAAATTAAAGAGATGGAAAAAGGAAAAAGAATCACGATTTCGATCCCATAACGGTTTTTGATAACTGTGTTATGTACGAGGGTTCGTGTACAAACAAACCAATTGAGTTTCCTTCCGATGCCCGTGTACCTTTTCCACAGGCTTCTGGGAGGAGAAAGGCACACCAACAGCTGCAGTGTCACTTCACATATTGCGCAATGGCCCGATGTCCAATGCGCGCAAAGATCCATGTGCATTTGCGAAAATCAATTTCCACGATCTTGTCGCTCGAAATCATGACTGGAACATCAATTGTTTTTGGCTTATAAGTAATAGAAGTGCCAAAGCACTTCAGTGTTCAATGTTCAGTCAATGAAGACAGGGCAGACGACTGTATTAAAATATATTGAACGATGGCTTCTTGAGGGCCGAAAGACACGCAGTTGCAGGCAAGCAATTTAAAGAGGTTTCATTTGATTACGTTCTATCTTTTACATTTATTTCGAGACAGTGGCTGCGTCTCTGTCAGCTGTTCGGTTTGATCTCATCGGAAATATGAGCACCGCTGTTGATTCGGCCCGCTTCCTTGTTTGTCTGAAATTGAGGGCACGGTTGTCCATTTGAATTTGGCGATTTCCAATAAGTCCATTTTAATGTGCGATGTCGAATTAGAGCGCCTTTTTCTATTATTGCCACATTAGATACGCGAGGTGCCTCAATAAATGCTATCAATTCCAGGTTTCATAAAATTATTGAATGTTGTATGTTGAACTTGCCTCAATTTTTATGAATAGTGCCGGATACGCACCGGTAGTGCATCATGTACGAACATAGGTCCAACTATTCCAGGTTATGTTGTGTTTTGGGACATGATACCAATTCATGGAAATTTTTTTGTTCACACAAATTATTGTTGTTTGCACAGTTTGCAAATTGCACATGATGTTTAAATCAGCCACATAACGATGAGCTATTTTTGCAAAATCATTGATCGATTCAAAATTCCAAATAAACTGTATTGAAATGTTTAATTTACTTGAAACTGATCTGATTTAGAAAAAAAGTTTAACTAATTTGAACGCATAAAAGGACATACCAGCATTACATGGCAACCTACAGATCATTACATCATTTGGCAATACCTTTCATTTCCTCATCAATAAATAAAACATTTTCCAACATATTATAACCATCTTTGAGAGAAACTATACATAGGGAGTAATTTTCTATGGGTAGTTCATAGATATATGAGCATTTTCGGACCAATGTCGTTTATTTGAAATTTCACATGTTAATGCAAGTTGGCAAAGTTGTTTTGAGTTATATTTTATAATTATTGTCGAAATTTGCAATCTGAACATGAAGGCATACATTATTTTAGTAGTAGACTGTTAACAACGTTATCCGCAGTTTCACCATGTCAAAACAATAACAATAATAATAACTTATCAGCATCTTCCCTTCTTTCGATCTCATTTATTGATAAAATCAATGAATGGAATAGAAAATATCATTTTCTTCGGTTATGAGTCACGGAGAGATTTGGTAGACAAATATTCAGGCAGTTGCTTTTCGATGAACTTTAAAATTATGAAAACTTTAGTGCTGGGTTTCGTTGGATGTGGCCTAAAAATAACAGTTGTTTTGGACTGGTGTAGTCCATGAAATCTTTTGGAACGCCACAGACTAATTCAAAACAAGTTGTTTTTCGTCTTCGTTTTGACGTTAAGACCAGGGTAGAAGTCGTCACCTTTATTCCCAGTTGTCCAGGAACCTTCCTGGCAGGTTTCTAGATTTGATGGCACCGCGTTTTAGGTTTTAGTTCGTTTGTGGCGTTCTTCTCTGAGAGGTTTCACTCTTCTTGCCCAAGATTGCTGCAATCTCCATGGAAGAATAGATGGCGCAAGGATAAGCTGTAATGATGTTTAGCTACATTTATCAAGCCCCATGGGATTTCATACATTGTTTCTCCAAAATGAGTCCCAGAAAGTCAGATGACACCGACGCTTGCTTTCACTTCACAATTGCGCTATCATGGCGAGAGCATCCACGGTGAACACGGCCTACTTTTCTAGCGTCCAATTTATTATCAAGATGTATTATTTCAGTATTACATCTATTCGCTCGACTCGTACGTAACCCATCAAAATTGCATTACGGAAAATATGCCAGGAAATGGGCAAAACTTAAATACGTTGCTTAAAGAAAGGCCGCAATCTGCAGTGTATAGGAATCAATCTAATTTCTGGTAAAAGGCAGCTGTAATTGATTTGTGTACTGAATTCTCAGAAAGTTTATCCTTGCAGGCGCAGATTTTTTTCTTCTATTTTTGGAAATTGCTTTCTCTTGACGGTTCCCTGCTCTCTTGCATTTTTTATAACTTTTGCCACGATGCGATCAAAACCCGATATCGGAAAAGTGATGGCTGCGCGTATATCTGGTTAAATATTTAACTGTCTGCCATTCACGTACCATTTAAATACTACGTACAATGAAATTAATATTGAAGACTCAGGCAGAATGCAGTTTTCGATTTTTCATTTATTAAAAATTGATTGCGCCTCATGTGAGCGTTTTCTCTTTGTCTGCCAGGGATTTTGGCAAAAAACTTACTTGTTAGCAAATTGCTTTTTTTAAGAACATGTTATGGATATTTCTCACGTTTTCTTTCTATTAACAATTCATGGTTGCCAACCATCTAGTTTACAATGGAACATGGAATCGCAAGGTTTGAAATACGTGTAGTATTAAAAAAACTAAAACAAAAACGATGGAATAGATGTTCTCTGATAAAGGATAACGAAACTGCGAACGATTACACAGTATGAATTAAATGTCGATTAAGTCCAGTAAAATTTAATGAAATTATTGATAAAGGCTTGTTTACACGCTTCAACCACATTAAATGAATCAAATTGAAATAAAGGTAGGAACGACTTGTACTTCTCTCAAACGTCAATTTGGATGATAAATTTAGTTTTTTATTTCAATCTGGTTTATTCAACAGAATTGAGCAAGCAAATTGATTGGTGTAAACCTGACTTAAGATGTGAAAGTACATAGTATAGGTTAATAGTATCAGGAACCCTACTCAAACATGGTGGTGACATCAGCACCCAATGCCACCCACAATGCACACGGATTATTGGTATGTCAACACCCTTGGCCTCAATGGGAGATGACAGAATACACCTTAACCACTTTATATAATATGCTTTGCATATCTATCTATCGATCACGCATCAATCTGGGTCCGTTAGTCCCAGAAGCATCCTTTTTAGCTCTTAGCATGTTTGCTGGCTTTAGAAATACCTACACTTGCTTTTCATGCGCCCACTGCATGTTGTTAAGATTTAAAGCTGAATGCTTTGCTAGCCGAAAAAGTAATTTCTTGGTTTCTTAATTACATCGTGCAAAGAAAACAAATGAATGTCTAGACCTATACCCGCAGTTAATTGCACAACAGGCGAGCTTTTTTTAAGCTATGCTGTTTATTACCCCATATTTCACTTCGCAAAATGTACGCTCAGTTTTATGCTGACAGTTAACAAATTCGCTTTCTAATTGCATCAAATGAAAAGGCGTTTGGTGCTTTGTTTTGCTTTGCAAATTCAACCATTTCAAAACATTCCAAGTGTCAACAATATGAATCTTTAAAGTTGCTAACATTTGCTCTATACGGCTTTATAACACAGAGAATACATCTTCTGGTTTGTACTTTATGTTCATTTGTTTGAATACAGTGATTTTTCTTAGTTTCTTACTTGGATGTGTAATTTATGTAGCTAATGTCTAATTATGGTATGCCTACGTATGAGCGGTCGCCTTTCGCATACTTTGACCTGCATTCAAATGCAGTTATTGCTTTTTCGTAAAAGCAGATTTGTAAAATACTTAATGATATGAAAATGCTTTTTTCATATGTTATTCTGTGGAAATGACTGAACAAAATATGTTTCAAAAAACATAAGCTGAATTTTGCAGATGAAGCCGTGTTTTTCAAATTAAAAGTTTTAAATTGCATGTTCCAAGCACCCGAACAGCAGATTCCACCGTTTGCATATAATTTGTCTAATTTTCAAACTATTGCAAAACGGTATTTACAAGTAGTCCTACACGTATTTTTGCACAGTTATAGTATAGTATACAGTGGATAATTCTTAAAAACAGGCCCTTACGCATGATTGCAAAATGGAGGAATTGAGGTTCAACTTACTTCATTCCAAACTAATATTAGAAGTTTGGTTTGGATTATTTAATACTTTGTATAGAACTTGCGGGAAAATTCAGCATTAAATTGTAAAAAAATAAGCGCTGCAGAAAATAAAATTTTCGTAAAACTAATCCCTTGTGATAGATATTTAACGATACAATTGTTAAATGAACGTTATTAAAATTGAATAATTCTTGCCAGATTTTCAATAAAATTTGTCTACAAATATTAAAGGGGGCGCCACAGGTGAAATTTGAACATAAAGTATATTTTATAATGACAAGTAATATATTTTGCCAGAATTTCAAGAAAGCTCAAGAAAGTTTTTAGAAAAATCAAGTCATAAGTTAAGGATTTTAGTCAAAATTGCCATAAGAAAATGAATTTATAAATGAAAATGATTAAAATAAACATGATAGATGAAATTTTTTTGAAATAATGCCACTTACTCTCAATTAAAAAACTCAAAACAACTACTGACCATTGACATAGATAAGCTCATTTCTTATAGTCGGGTTCAAGGTTACTTAATGGTCACTTTAAGCAACAAGTTAGAGGTTAAACCAAACTCACTAATGCAGTTATAAACAATAAGGTATCATGATGTAAATTATGGATAATATTCCTAAGTTTATAATTATTTAACATTTCCCCCCGAATGGGATGGAGGGGACGACCAGGGTTTAACCCACCCCCATACACAGTCCTAAGCGAAACGGAAGACCTCGAAAATATGTATTAAAAGTCTGTCAAACTCCATAAATGTTCCAGAATCAAGATTGCGCTTGCAAGCATAGAGTATTTGCTGCTTTGCTCATTTCTCCTGACAAATTAAGCTGGTTATCACACGGCATTTGGCGATTGGTCTTTATTCCTTCTATCGTTCAGAAGCGCAATGCCATTTCTTATTTTCTCTGATAGGCATGTCAAATTCACTTGCCTAGATAATTAAACTTATCGCTTCGTTAAAGTTGTCACGACGAGCTCTCTGTTGCCAGCAGATTAGGACGAGCCGTGCAACGGCATGCGTATATTCATAATGAAGTCGATGGCATTTGTAGAAGTGCACATCAGGATATTGGAGGCAACATCTTATGGGCGTTGACAATGGGTTGGGATATTGCTTCTTGCCTAGTAAGCACGTATCGATTGGCTAAGTACACATCTGCATGGATTACGGCTGGCACAAATATCTCCTATATAATCGCTGCTGGAAGTTTATCACAGTGCCGTAGTTGGCACTAGTCATAGAGCGTTGTTCAACAAAACGGAAGTCCAGATCCCTTCATCCTGAAAAAAATATTTCTTGGCATTACGTTCATAACGGCGAGCGAAACCCCTCAACATTGGACATTTGATTATCAATTTTTATTGATTTAACCAAAAGTGCAGGCATCAAACCAATATCATGAGTGAATCTTTTAAGTTTTCATGCACACAATAAGTCTTCTTTCAGTTTAACGTTGTATTGATCTTCAACGTAATATGCTATGTTATTGTGTTTTCAAATATTGGCATAATTATGTTTTGCATATTTTATAAAAGACAGCCTTTCATCGTATTGCATCTAGTTAATGGCATAAGACAATATTTAAATATTATGCAAGGTTGTCATAGGATCTTACAAAGCCTGCTGAAGAGGCTTCAGGCTAAACTTTAATAAGAGATGCAAAGAGATGCAACTTTAATATACATAGAAACAAGGGGTATTTATGTATTCTCAGTATTCGAAATAAGACGCAACATCCTTTGGAAATTACTAACATACATGTAAGAGTGTTTTTCAAATATTTTGAAAATGTGTCGTTTATTTGTAGTAAAATGAACATGGAAAAAAGAGTTATGAGCTTCCAATGCCCATCGTTGGAGGTTTCATAGCCGTATACAACCCATTTTTGGAGGTTGCAAAATGGCTTTTTCCATGTTTATTTAATTTTTATTATAAAAAAACGGCACATTTTCAAAATAATTGAAATGCGATATCCCTAGAGGACAACCAATCCGACGTGGGAAACATAGATGCAGCCTTAATATTACATAAATGTATTTTTAAGTACACTTACTGTATGCTAGTAATTTTTTTCCATTATGGTATGTATTATTGGTCCTTATTAAAACTAGACCTTATACACAGCAAAGTTTGTTACAAATGTGCTAAAACACCATCTGCTAAGTCATTGATTTTACATTACGAATTCATTTAGACACTTTGTATTGACCGCATCAAGTTACATCTGTACGCAGAACTTTAACACTTTAATTTAACACTAATAATTTTAATATGTCGCATGGTGTTAATGACTGCACCGTTTTTGTAGCAGTTGATGATATATTCTGAAAATCCAAGCTTTTAAGGCTGATTCTATAAATGATGCCCACTATGCAAAATAATTACTCCGACATTTGTGCTTCAAAATGCTTATAATAATTGCTAAATTAATTTTCCCCCAAGTAGACTTGGTCGTCCACTAGAGTCTGGGTTATTTTTATAAGTTGAAAATGCCCCGTTTATTTATACAAAAATAAATAGAATTTGAAAAAAAAGCGACCTCCAGTTTCAAGTTTTTTTTAAAAAAACAGGACATTTTCAAATTACAAAACATAACGCAAACCCTAGTGGGCAACAGGGTAAAAAATAAATTTGGCAATTATAACAGGTTGAATCAGCCTTAACAAGATTGCAATATTTCTTCATGATTCTTTCATGAAGACGTTCATCAGCTATCTCGAAAGCCATGAAGCGAGTGCAATACCTTCCTCACCGTTCTGTAGAGAGATAATGGCAACGTGCAGCTCCAACTTCTCGAGATTCTGGAAAGATTCTCCGACAGTGGCGACCTCCCTTAGTCCATTTCGGGGTCCAGACGTTTATCGCCGCCGGCGGGCTTAGTGGTCCGTATCCCCCTAACGATTCGCACTCAATCACGTGGTCGAATTTGTGTAAATGTGCGCAGATATTGCTCTCTTCGGCATTCTCGGCACGTAGATGGACGATGCGATAATGCAAGCAGCGCAGAAGCAGTCGCGCTCCGTTGGCCCCCGTCGGTGGGGGCTGAAATGACGAAAGGGGGCCCAGAGATGAATCGAGAATTAACTTTAGTCGGCGACAATACACCGTGAATTGCGAGGGGATGGGACAAACTCGACTGCAAATGACCGCGAGGAGTTGTACAAATTGAAGAAATCTTGAAAAATTGAGTCTTTCGAAGTGTGGCCTGTAATGCTAAGCACGTGAGTTAGGCCCTCCCTCGGCGATGCTGGCTTTGAAATATAGGCTGGGCAGTTGGGGACACTTCATTTCCTCGTTCGGCCAAAAAGCTCTTCGTGGCTCCTAATCCAATTGATGGTCGAACACCTCGACGCATTTTCACTCCATTTGCTGCCTTCCGCCAATATTGATGTTGCCCGAGAAGATGCAAATATTCGGAAACGGAAACTGGGCTACAGACGGCTTCAAGAAACATGTCCAATTCCATGGAAATACAGGGTTTATTGAGCAGCGAAGATATCAGAGTTATCACTGATCTGGAGATACTGGCAAACCTGGAATTGTCAGGGACATTTCAAATTTTAATGCAAAGTTAGGGAAACGTCAGATTTTTTTATGCAACAATCAGGAAATTTAAGATTTTTCTGCAAAAGACGGGAAAATTTTCATCAGATGAAATGTCAGTTTTAAATTGCCATAATCTCAAGTGATTACTGCACTCACTCGAAAATAAGTTGCAACCCTTAGTTTTAAGGGTGAAATTTTTGAAAAATATTCTTACACTTGCATCTAAGGCGCACTTTCGTTTTAACACTCTTCCCCTCCTTGTTATGATGCTTCTTCAATTTGTATCTGCTCATTACCTCGGTTAAACCGGAAATTGGATAACCGGCCCTCGGATAATCGAGTTTCCACTGCATTCAATAGCACACCTTTAACTTTTACACCAATAATTTGGAAATTTTGTTTTAATTTTATTCTAGAAACATTTTGGATAAAGTCAGGAAATTGTTTCCAAAAAACCTGGAGAACTCAGGGAAGTTGAGAATTTAATTTCAGGTCCATAGTGTCTCTGCATATCTTGTAGGAACGAAATCTTCGCTATTGCTGGTGGTGTTATTCAAAATGGTACCTTTATGTAGGAATTTGTGGCTGCCTACAAATTCTTATCTAGATTCCTACATCTTAAGACCCGTATAATTAAGCCTACATGTTACACCCACAATATTCAATTATACGAAAACCATGATAAAATCAAATTTTTGCAATAAACTGTATTTAAAAGTATAATTCAATTGAAACACAGTAGGTTGAGAAAAAAATAAGTTTGTCATTTAAATTTATAAAAACACAAAGCCTGCATTACTGGACAACCAACATATTATTACATCAATTGGTAGTACTTCAATTTTCCACCACTGAAACCAACATTCATTACATAACGCAATATTTTCTAACAAGTTGGAACCAGCTTTAAGAGACAGTAGGGTTCTCAAAGGACAACTGCTAAAGCCAAATCTTGGTTTTAATAGGGTATATTAATTGAAACCGATTGAAACAGTTGGCGAGTTGCAGAATTGGGACGAATAAAAAACACAAACCGTTATCTATATGAACCATGTAAAAAAATTGAGCACAAAAGATGTGAATATCAACTAACAACTCGAATGTAAAATATCGTTGAGTTCTAGTTTTCGTCATTCCAAATACATGAACATAATTTAACTTTAAACAACTAGCGAAATTATTCTTACATTATTAGAAGTCTTATTCTATAGATATTTTTAAATTTGCACATTCAATATATATTTACCCAAAACTTTAAAATGATGATAAAGATGATATTTTTGTCTATAACTTAAGGGCAATCCATAAAGAACGCCCTACAATTTTCATGATTTTCGGATCCCCTTCTATTCTGTTCAGGTGGTTTTAATCATGTATCGTTTTAAAGTTCGGTCATATTTCATATGCAGTGCATTTAACATTATTGGCCTGTATCCAAATATTGGCATAAAAATAACGCTCTGGTTTGCTTTGCCTTGATGATGTCTATAGTCCACAGAAGACTAAAAATTGTGAGGTACTGATCACTCGGGATTGACAGATAATATCCAGTGTCCATGCAATGTGTAATAAATTGTACTCAATCTAATTAGGCTATATATACAAAACTGGAACGTTTGGTAAACGTGAATTATGACCTCCTTAGTATCCCTTGCATCGTCCCTACGGAATGTGATCATTGCGTGGGTTTAATGTTTACTAGTGTTGTGGACCGGACATGAATACCAAATATTTGTGGTATACATCGTCGTATTTGATTTAACACACTTTCCAAATGAAGACCATATATCAGATCACTCATGTATATTGCTGTCTTCATAACCTGCCACGTGATCCATTGCGGGCTAATTCAGTTTATTATTAAGTGATTAGTTGAACTTGTATAGAAAATGTGATTAAACATGATGTGTTCGTGGGAGTTATCCTCGGAAATCTTTTTTCGGAAATGTTCGTATATAGTGTTATCTTGAAGTCAGATTTTCTATTTTGTCTAATGAATTACGAACAAATGAGAAAGGAAAACAGCAGTCTGATTAGTGCACCCATGGATGATTTAGGGTGCCATATGCCCTGTAATTTATCCTTGCAACAGCTTTAGTTAACGTAAATATTGATTTCGTTAAGCAGTATGCAGTATGTGTTTACAGATAAATTAAAGGGAGGACCACGCAAAATGGGGAGGAGGTTGAGTTTAAACCTCCATCCGGTATTAAAAAAATACTAGGAACTTGACAAAATTAGGAAAGCAACAAACTATTTTACAAAACCATACCTTCTTACACCTATAATTTTATTCGTGATGTTGTTCTAATCCATTATACCTTATCCTCTTAAGTGGTCATTGACCTACAAAATGTAGCACCTAATTGAGAATTAACCTTTGTTAATGGTCAAGATGTGACAAATCATAGAATTTGTTGTAGATAAACTGCTGATTCCGGCGTGCCTATAAAGGCGTGCATATAAATGAACTAAGTGGTACCATTTTTCTTTGCAATTAAAAAAGTTGTGCCTATGGCGTTCCTTTTTATAATTAATACTTCTGAACGTATTTTTTATGGAAAAGTTGACCAAAATATTACATTTTTGAATTAATTTGATTAAAAAATGTATATTTATTTTCTGTATTTATTCTGTACTTACAAAATATACATGTTCAATTTCTATTTAAAATCTAATATAATATCCATTACCAACTTTCTATATTAGTTGGGAAATGTAAAAGTTAACTTCCCCCTCACCATTTTGAAATCCAGAGCACGTGTTTAAACGTGATTTACTAGAGAGATGGCATTCTAATTCTTGTGAGTAAATGTGAGATTTGTGAGATTCGTTTAAGACACATCCTAGTCACTGTTTTTAAATGGAATGGAATGTACATCAAGATGATTTAATTCCTACTTTGGTTTGGTTTTCAACTTTAAGCTATCAAGGCCGGTGTCTGACAGCCATGCAAATTAGTCCTCGTACTAAATAGTTAGTGCATTTGATGTTGATATTCACCTTTCTCCGTATAATTTTGTTTTCCACCTAAAACTACAGCATAATGTATTCCCACTCACACCTTCTAACCACTGTATGCTCTTACAGGTTGACCATTTGATAGCCAAACATGAATTATGCAACGCCCTTTGGATTTCTAATACACAAATTATGCAGATTAGAACGTGCGATTATGCAACTGATAATTATCACCGATAAAAATAGGGCGTTTCAAGCCCCCAAGTTGTAGGCCGGTCATACGCAAAAGCTGCAGGAAATATACGGAGTGTCCAAAAAAGCTTGAAATCATGATTGTAATACATTTCCGGCACCCAACTAAACATGGCTGACTCTGAACGTAAAGAAATATATTATTGAATAGATTTTATTATGACTGCATTTTGTGAAACTAAATTCAGTCAACCACTTCGTGTTTTATTTAGTTTGACATCTGTTCTCATAGTTTGCGGAATATAACTGGTTAAACCATATCAAAGTAAATGCTATATACATGTATACTATACATACTGTATATATACAGTTTGAGGTTGCTAGTCAAACACATATGCACTTTATTTGAAAGATATCTTGGACACGATTCCAAGATTGGTTTTGCCATGTCGAGGAAATTGCCATTTTAAAAATACAACTATAAATCAATAGAGGACTTCTGAACACATTACCACCTTTTTATACAAAGTGAGTTACGCAATTGTTTTTTACTTGGTAAAAAAAGCAAATCAAAAAAACATTAATTGGAAACACGAATCTACTGAAGAAATTGTCATCACAATAAGTTCGATTAACAATCAATGACAAACTAATTGGCCTAATCTAAGAGTTTGAAAAAGAAAATCGTGATTGCATGTACTGAATGTTGATTTTCAAATGGTAAGTTTATAACAGTTTTGAAATAGTGTGCTGATAATTACATCCTTTCGTTGCTAACGGCATAGCGTATTTTATACATGCTCCTCAATCTTAATTTAAAAAATTTAAAAAAAAACTCCAAAAGAAGGCAATTAATTATGGAGCAATTAAAGAGTGTCAAATCAACTTTGAATGGGAGAGTGAATTAAGAAGAAAGACAGACAAAAAAAAAACCGGGGGGATTTACTGATAAGGATGGAATTTTAAGCACTTTCCGCTTGGTAATTGCTCAATTGAGTAGAATCATTCAAGTGCGGGATTACGTTCCATTGTTTATGGGTGAAAGCACAATTTTTTGAAGGCGACCATAAATCCCATACCTGCTATGCTACAATATCGAAAAATACCGGAAGTTCAGTAGTGTACAGTCACAAATAAGGAAAAGTTACGTCAATATTCCTTGATTTCCCTTTAATGTACATTTTTAATAATAAAAATACGTTTTCCAATTCACTTAAGAAAAAAATTGAAAACATAATAACACAAGCATTTCAAAATCGTAACCTATCCACCTTACATCTCTCTCGTAAATTGCCCGAATGTCAATTTTTTTCCATCTTAAAATGATTAAATAATGCACATGTACGTTTTCTGTTAATTAATAACATGCTGTTAATTAATAACGTGCATAATAGAAAAAAAATCAAAAACGATATAACACAACGATTCATTTCGAATATACTGTATTTACACGGTGCATACATGAATATAACTTTCTTTGAGAATCAATGAAACTACTAAAATATGCAAGTATACTTTGTTTTTAACATTTTTTAAATACAGGGTCGTAAATGAAAAAAATTATCCCAAATCTTTTCTGCGGCCAATCAAATGGGTTCTTGAAGCACACGATTCATTTTGCAACAATGGAACGGGTCTTTACACGATCATTACTAATGACAATCATTCCATTTGAGTATCTTAAACCAAATCATTAATAATGCCATTCTCAGAAGGCAGTGTCATTAGTAATGAGCGTGTAAGGTCTGCGATGACATAGACAGGTGTTTTCGTTTAATTCACGCGTAAAACGTCATAACCTGAGTATATGTTCCAAATATTTACACGGCAGGCTGGGGCGGATCCATAAAAACAGACAAGGGGAGGGTACCAAATGATGACAAGAGGACCAACAAATACAGTAATGACATTCACGCCCTAAATCCTTCTAAAATGATTTCAGATCTTTATTCTGCCTGTTTGAAAACACATTTAGCAAAGCCTCAGAAATAGTTTTTCCATAGTAGCCCAAAATCCCGCAGTTTAAAAACCACCCAGACCGTTATCTTCACTAGAAAGGTGACTGACACCCATCGCTACTTATTGAGTACACAGACACATGTGCGCCGCACTCTGACGTCACCCGGCGTCGACCTTGCTTCTCGTTGCCCTTGGCAACTCGGTACGCGCAGCTGGTGTGGGTGCTGACTTTGGAATCAGTGCGCGGTGCGAACCTCTCAACTGGAGCCACGACTCAACTGGCATCGCTCGGCGCGGCGGCTCAAAAACCGGTCGCAATTTCGTCTCCTGACAGCCTCCCGAATTTCGGCAGGGTGCTGCTGCGAGCGACGGTGGCGACACCGCAGGGACTCCGTCCTGTTCGGTAATCAGTATGTGCACGAGCTCGTGAGGAGATGGACAACGCGTTGGATAGCTGCTGTAACACGCTGGAATACAAGATCACGCTGGTGGGGGACAGCAAATGCGGTAAAACGGCGCTCATTCACCGCTTTCTCAACGACGCCTTTTTGGAGGTGAGTACGCAGAGAATACTCAACTTTTCTTCCAAATTGATAAGGGGTTGATACCATCGAATTGTGCGGAATTTCCGAACGAAGCGCCCGTTCGGCAAATCAGTTTCTCGGCTTCCAGGTGGAGCGGTTAAACTGCATTGCCGAACGCAGCCTGCCGTGCCGGGTGCATAAAAATTGACACCGTGAAATCATGGCTAAATTCCAATCGAACGAGATGACTGTAATTGCGGTCCAACAACATTAATTAATCCTGGATTGAAATTGAATAACTGCGTGTTAGCTGCGATCGTCAACGAACGAATGTTCGTCTTTCAAATAACGAAATGAGCGGCAATGAATGAGCAGCCCTGTAGTAAATGAACGTGTTCGAACTGGTTGCTAATCAACTAGCAGACCTAAAGCTGATCTTGGTCATGACAACATTAATAATGACATTACCAATTCCTTCATTACTTGTCAGCCATAGACGATTATATGTTAAATTCACATCATTACTAGTAATCATTCCATTTCATTTGACCTTAGCCGATCATTACTGTCTGATAATGTCATGAGTGATGATCGTGTAAGGAAAACTGAAATGGATTAATTGCCAGTAATGACGTGAATTTAACATGATCTTGTACGGCTGACAGCTTATGAAGTAATGATCGTTGGTAATGCCATTAATAATGATCGTGTACGGCCTGCTTCCCATTCAACCATATTTTTAAATGCAACAATGACAATTAAATTGCAAATACATAGCATAATGTGGATTACTACAATTGTTTAATAGTATAGCAAGCACTTATCTAGTTTTGAATTAATGCTTTCGACATCAAACTCGGAATGCGACTCCACGATCTGTGCATCCATTTTCCTTGGGCGTCTTTTATGGATGACCAATTCCTGTTACATTTCTTTGAGCAATTTGTTCGAATGCTGTCATTATTAATGGTCGTGACAGGTCTGCTACTATTGCGAACGTTTGGCGGTAGTTTCTAAATTGATTCCACCGTACAGGGGGATCGAAACGCCATGAACTGATTTCGCTGCTGAACGAGGCAATTTTTGGGTGTTTGTACAGTATGTTAAGCTTAAAACTTGATCAAGAACATGCTTTCGGCATGCCTGTGCGGACACCCTGTAATCCACCGGTGCGCGAGGTAGTGTTGACTCGTGGTGAGGTTTCTAAAGAATTCGTGTAGGCCTAATAGAGACCACGCTGTTTTCCTCGCTGTTGTTTGCATTTTTGTAGGCGTTAAAGCCGTGTTTGCGCAGCGTTTTATCTCCGGATTGAAAGCTGTGGGATAAGTTCTTCTGCGCCAACCCCCTCACCACCCCTCATCTACCTTCACCCTCGTTCGCCACCTATTCTCACCTCCATAGTGGCGTGAAACAAGATGGTATTCAAACGTAATAAACAGCAGAATTTATTGGTGCGAGGTTCGGGTTCGTACAAAGTAGTAAAAAGCAGATGATGCGGAATTTGTTTCCAGAAGTTCGAGACCACGCCCCTTTATCACCGGAAGCCTTTGACCGGATGTGATCGTGCCTGCAGGAGGACAATGCGCAGTCCAACATGCACTGCCATTTCTTTTACAAGTCAATACTCTGAACGAAAACCGATATTTTTTCGTAGTTCTTCGTAGTTTTCGTAGTTCAGGGAAGTAAATGTATGAACAACCTGGAAACGTCAGGGAAACTTGAAATTCTCATCAGTGATGACTTTGTTGCTGCTTGATGAATGGGCAAGGGTTCGTCCATAAACTACGTAGCCAAGTTTTTGCTATTTTTCAACCCCCCCTCCCCCCTCTGTCGCCGGTTGTCG
>JAQIXS010002322.1:0-23514 GCA_034700785.1 Rossiulus vilnensis
CGAAGGAAAATAAATTTAGCAGTTACAATTAGTATTTGAATTTTTTTGGGGACGGTGAGCATCTTTTTGGGTCGATAAAAGTGAAAAATGAATATACAATTTCTTTTTTAAAAAGTCATGTTGAAAATTTCAGAGAGAATTATGCACGGATTTTAATTAGGAGCATTCAAAAATACTGTTGATTTTGTAGGTGTTTTTATACATGTATTTTGTTTAACAAAATCAGCAGTAATTCTTAATGTTACTTGTTAAAATCAGTGCTTAATTATCTGTGAACTTCTCAATACGACCACAACTTTTTAAATGTATTTTTTCACTTATATTACAAAATTATGATTTTACCATTTGACCATTGCCATTTATAACGTTTGCGATTTTCTCTGATGGCAAGATCAGTAGATATCAGTACAAATACACGTATACTGATATACTGTATATGTAGTGAGGCTAGTAAAAAAAAGTGATGCCACTAACCATAGACCTACTGATATCGGTATAGAAACATACTGATATCATTAATGTTAAAGTGATAGCCTATCAGCATAGAATCATAGTGATATCAGTACAGAATCACGTACTGATCTTTTCACCAGGGTGGTGACCCCCTTTAAAAGAGGTTTCAAAACTATCATTTGCTGTTTTGACCGAAAGTCAATGCGTATAGTGCCACAGATAGGAAATTTTTCCTCTGGAATTTTAAACTACCATATTCCTTAATTTAAATAAAATATACAACATATTTGAAAGAAATCGTGAAGAAACCTACGTATAGTTCCGTTTTACATGTTTTACTTTTGAATAGTTCTCATATGTACATTGCATCAATTCTGATCCATTTCTGTTTTTCACTTAATAGTGTTTACGATCTCCTCAACCTAATGTGACAATTGAGTTTTAAAACTATGCCAAAAATTTTACGTTTATAATTTTAGCTACGCAGCCTAGGCGGCAATGCTATCGAGCTATGCAATTGTATTGATATTTCTACTGTAGCCTTATGGTAAGAAATGTACGTAAGTTGGAGATTGAGAAAATAATGTCAGGTTACAAACATGATGCCAATGAAATTCCACTGTGTAGTATTTATTTTATGTTAGCTGGACTCTTTTAGCTCTGTGCCTATATCACCAAAGCTAAAATTGAAATATAATATTATTGTTTACTGTCATGGGGAAAATTTCAGACCCACAAGCCTTTTCTAGTTATTAGATAGGCAATCGTAATCAAACTTTGATAATAAATTTGCAGAAGAAAAATAGCTATTAGCAGTGCTTGCTACGGTATTATGTAGGGATTTCAATTTCGAACACCCCCCACGTAGGTCATCACTTTCATGAGATCATGACCTGTGGTTTTATCATCCTAGATTTAACCTCTTTCAATAGCAAGTTTTTATTTAAATTTTTGTGGGATGTTTTTACCCTCTCATAACCGGTTGCGCCACTTGGTTGCTTATTAACGATAACTGCTTTTTCCATCCATTTTTAAATGATCGTAATTCGACGTGATTCTTAAATTCCTTCCGTAATTCTCAAAGGAGAAATACGTCTAAGGCCCACCCAAACGAATGCCCACCATACAAAAAATACACATCTTCATATAAGCCTACTTGTTATAATTGCTACATTTATTTCCTCCATTTATTCGGAGGCCTCATTGAGAGGAAAACCTCATTTTCAGAGATTATTTGTTTATTCATTTTTACGAATAAACGGACTTTTTTTCATATTACCAAAAATAATTCGTACCTTAGTGGGACAACCAGTTTATAGAATAAAAAATAAATTTAGTTATTATAATAAGTACTTGAAGCCAAAATGTGCAAATGGTGCGCATCCTTTAAGGTCTGGCTTAAACCTTTAATTTTAAAAATTGAGGTCTACATAAAAACCTTTTTAAAATTTTTTGCTTTGGAAAACTAGAACGAGCTGTGTTCATCAAATGACCCACAAAAGCAAATTCAATTGATGCCAATTTCCTTAATTTCCGTCCCTCATCGCATTGCATCAGTGTTTAAGAAAAAATTAGCACACAAAAAGAGTCAGCGAATATTTAGATTATCATATTGCCACCATATCATATTGTCCTCATCAAACGTTCAGTAATTGCATCAGTTCGGCAAGATTAAAAAGCTGTGTTATGTTGCCATGGAGACCTTGTGCAAAGTACTTCAGGGCACATGAGGCGAAGGCAATGTCAACAAAATCCCGAAATCTTTGCGCAGTATTTTGCTTTTTTGTGTGCCAGAGATCTGGGAGAAGTAGTGGACATCATCAGAGACAAATGATCAGACGAAATCGATTTGTGTCAGTTAAACGCGAGGATCTAGCAGGAATGATTTGATTCCGCGTCATTTAATCAGATTGCCGGCTGGTAATAAAATTGAACTAAGGGCCAAACTGCTAAAAATAGGCGTTCTATAAAGTTCCAGTGGGTTAACGGTGGCTAGGCAGTGGTGATAAGGTTGAAAGACGGCGTGCTGAAGCTTTAGTTCATCAAATCTTGGGCCTGGGACAACGAATTGGTGATTCACTCTGATGCACCCACTTTAATTAAACCGCTTGGCCATGCAATTCTGTCGTGTGGGACATGGGAGCTAAATGCGTACAATTTAAGACTAATTACTCCGCTAATTAATGGTATCACCATTTGGATTTAATCATTGTCAACTTGAGCCAATTTATTCTTTTCCTTCCTTCAAACCTACACCCTACTGTCTGAAATGCCAAGTCCATGTGGTATATTCCTTAAATATATTGGTTACATTTTTAAGAAGGATATGCGTGTTGCAAAATGAATGATGGAATCCAAAAGGAAGTCAGGTAAGAGAAAAATGGTCAGGGATAGTCAAGGGAAGTCAGGTAAGAGAAAAATGGTCAGGGATAGTCAGGGTAAATTCCGTTTTTCGCTAGAAAATCAGGGAAAGCCAGGCACTTCCATTGGTATGTATTATATGTAATATATTGCGATTTTCGTTTATTCCCTGGTGGAAAGATCAGTATAATCAGAATATACTGATAATATGTGGATATTAGTAAAAAGATATAGTGATATCACTAAGCACACTGATATCAGTAGTACCAAAAAACAGTATATAGTTATACAGTAGTGATATCATTAATGTTAGACTGATATCGGTAGAAAATCACAAAATTGATTTTCTGAAAGTCAGGAAAATATTGTAAACTGTAGCACGACTGTAAGAAAGTTGGGTACACATCTTTGCTTCAAATACTATCTATGGTAAATCTATTTTCCCCGTATAGAATTGGTCGTCTACTAAGGTGTTGTATATTTAAATATCATCTGAAAATGTAGTTTATTTGAAAAAAAACATGAAATTAACATGGAAAATATTCGTTGTGCAACCTCTGATGCCCGTCTTCGGAGGTCACTGGCTGGATTTTCTTGCTTGTATTTAATTTACATATTTCTATTCATATTAAAATAATATTAAATATATCAGAACCTTTAGTGGCGACCAGTTATATACGGGGAAAAAATAAATTCAGCATTGATATGAAGTATTTGAGGCGAGAATGTGCGAATAATGATTTTCGCAGAAATATTGAAATATTGATGTCTAACTGATATTAAACATGAATGCAGTATAACTTATTTGCAGTTTCCACGCAGTTTCCAAACAAATATGATAATTAACATAGTTTTGTTTTTATAAAAATTCCATTGAAAACGCTGGTAATAGAATACTTTTAAGTTAGAGTATGGTTTATTTCTATTTTTTCTTAACCTATTTCAACATGCAATACCTGCGTTAAGTTGTTTAATTTTCTTTTAAACTAACTTGAAATAAGCCACCATTAACGATAAGTTAGTTCGTGATGTTTATAATAAGAACTTGGTCAATTTGTTAAGCAAACTAAATTATAGGTGTTTTGCTAGGTGACGTTCACAAACAGTTACTGTAAATTACGTATTGGTTCATCGTCTGTTAGCAGTTATCTATAAAATACCACATGACACCATCTGTAAACGAAAACGGTTGAATAAACCAGATGTTCGCGGTGTTAATAATTCTATATGCAGTTTATTGAACAGGTGCTCAAGATACACTCTAGCTACACGTATGCATTTTAAGCATCTGTTTAATACTATGCTGTTATATCGAATGTCGAATATCGACGGTTAAATTATACTGACACATGAATTGTATAACTCCATCTTCGGTCACATCTCGGTTTAGGTAATATACTTCACTGGTCCCGATGACGTTAAGTAAACTTATTTGGGCTTTTGCCCAAATAATTTCAATCCGAAATAACGTTACAACTCCACAACCAATGTTCAAAATATCATCACTTGGTGATGTCCTTTTTAACCGGCTCAATATTAAAATGAAATGGCGTCTTTGTGGGACATGATGGCGTCTATTAAGGCCGACCCAAAAGGATGCGCACCATGCAACAATTTGTACATTTTTACTTCATTTCTTCAACAAATAGGCCATTTTCAAATTATAAAAAAATAACTCAAACCCTGGTATTGGAAAAGTATTGGAAGCAAAAATATGTTATTTTTACGTAAACCCTTGCGTACCCATGCCCACCCTTTTGAAAAGATCAGTATATGATTCTATACGGATATCACTGTATATAGTGATTTTTTTAGATTACTGACATCAGTATGTTTAGTAACATCATTACGATAAATTAGTGATATCACTATATACTGACGTATGTTTTTTTTGGACTACTGATATTAGTATGCTTAGTGATATTACTAAACCTTTTATTAATATAATCACATATCATTATATTTGTACTGATATCTACAGTATGGAAATATACTGATCTTTTCACCTGGGCACAGCCATCTCCGACGGTTTTAATGGACGCCCCCTAAACTGGCCTAACAACGATTGCGTTGTTACTGTGCACGCACTGTTAATCTAGCACACACACAAAATTGTGTTAAAAAGATCTTGGTGCATTTTTCATTTGTTTATATCGTGACGGATGCAGCGTGTCCGAAATTCAATGCAAAATGCTGTTTATACCTGTTGCCAATCTGCGGAACCCCTATCATTTGAATGGAGCTGATTTTGAATGCATTTTCCAAACAATACCCATTCCATGGCTGACCTAACACTGCTCCAACTAGAACACAAATGTTACATTTGCGATTTTTTTTGTAAGTTCGAAATTGATGTCTTGTCCTAATTGCAAAATTTGAATTACTGGGTTACACGCGCGTTGCTCTTCTTGACAACTTATCGTCATGTAACCGTACCAAATTGTTATTATTGCCAAACTTATGAGACTTGTAATTGTCGTGATTCGGTCAGTGATGCTTTATGTTCTGTGAATGCCTGTCATGCACGATCAGCTCCAATTAACGATTGAAACCTGCTTTCGATTCCATTGCATATCCATTCTGAATAAATGAAACTCTTTTATCTGGCAATTATGGCTTATTTTATACACTTGTGGAATTGGAAACGGCGTTAAAAATCGTGAGAATGCTTGCTCAGACCGCAGATTTTTTTATTGGTAACAGATACAACTGGTGTTCTAGAAATAAGTGTGATAACACCAGCATAACATTTTGATATCATTTGTTTATGTACCATTGTTCGGTAAACTGTACATTTTTTTAAATGTTTAGATTACCGTAGGTAGAAACGTGTTTTGGCACATCGTTAAAGATAACCAGCGTCTGAAACATCTAAGTTGTTAAAATTGGCAAACAGAGGTTTTGAGTTTTCTGCCTGGTAAAAATTTTAAGTTTTAGCCTGGTTTCAGAGGTTGCAAAAGTGAATGATTTTGATATCATGTCCATGTCAATGCCATATCAGTTTCGTCAGTCTGGATATTCCAAGAAAATGTTCCCAAACTGGAAAAATTTTAACCAATAATTTCCACTTACATTTTAAACTTTCGCAATTTTGTTGTTGTTTTTGTAAATCATGCCAATTGAAAGAGTCTTCAGAGTACATAAATAGAATGAACTTATCCTTATGCATGAACAGTATAGATAACACTAATTTGATTTCGTCATCGGTGATGTAGATCGATGTTTAATTTCAAAAACAGAAGCGCGCATTTAGTGAAAAAATAGTTTCTGGCACTTACGGTTTTTAACGACTTGTGCAACACCGGTGTATGTGCTACACACGTAGCATTACATAGTTGTTTTAGGGCATTTAGGGGCCATCCATAAAGACGTCCTGGAATTTTCATGGTTTTTATTTATTGGTTGGGTGAAAGTTTGCAGTTTTGGTACTTGATGTTGCTTACCTAATGTATGTTCTGTGCTCGTTTCGTTCGTGCTTTTTGTCTCGTCATGCTCATTGTGTTCGTTTCGTTTGCCCTCCTATAGCAAAGGCCGCCATCGCCCATATACGCGAATTTCCCCCTGATCTCCTCGCCGACACCACCGTCCCCACAGCTGAGGGAATTCCCGTTGCGCTGCTTGGATTCCAGTTGGGCTGAATTCGAGGACAGCCAAGGCAGAAAATATTACTACAATTACACGACCAAAGAAAGGTCCTGGAAGCCCCCTCGCAGGAGAAGCGAGAATAGTTCCAAGGTTTGTACAGAGTATGGTCATGTGCTAACACGTTAAAACAAATAACCTGCATGTAAAATGCATGCATTGCTATCACTTGACAGGTGACATTGTTATGATGCAGTTGGCGGCATTGACATAAATGAACGTTTGTTGAAAAGAAAACTTGCAGAAATGTAGCAAGGAGTATTTTGCTTTTGCTTGTTTTCCACATAATTCAAAGTTTATGTTCTTGATTTTTGTAATTTGTTTCTAATGTACATGTATGTGAGATTAGTTTTCTTCGTAACATATTATTTTCTGAAACATTTAGTTAACTGATTAAAAGCATTAACCACAGCAGGTTAGCAATTAATTAATCATGGGTTAACCTCTAGGAAATGTTAACCCAACTAATAGGCAGGGCTATCCTAAGGTTTGAAATATAATGCAATCCCTATAATAAAATAGTGCGTAAAAATCGACCCTTAGGTTAACTTGTGGTTATATTAATCCCAGGTTATGACCTAAGAAAATAAACAGAATAAAATGTTTAATTGCTTACTTCACATTATCCCTTAACGTTGTGAGAATTGACAGTGTGACATTTGGAATATAATGTAAATTTTCGGATGCTTTTTTTTATCAAACTGGAAGTTTGGAACGTATGCTGAGAACGTACGTTTAACAATGTTTGATACTTTTTCATAAAATAATAAACGTGAGCGCCATATTCCGGAATCTTCTTCATTCAAATTCTTAATTCTTAATTTCAAAATGTGGCATAACGGTTGGTGTGGACGTTTCGCTCTAAGATGTACGTGTTCCGTTTCTGTCAGATGCTTTCTCCTGCATTAAAATAGCTTGCTTTTAACTCGTGACTTGTGGTCTTGCACTTAAGTTACTTTGCGCTAATGCATTCACTTAAGATAGTTTCTCGTTTCACTTAATTTCAAAGACAATTTTAAATTACTCAGGGTAATATTTTTTCATATAATTTCTGGATGTTGTGTAGATGTTTTTTTCCTCGTAACATTTTGTTTATAAATAGGTCATTTGGGACAATGAATAGTTTTTGCAGCAATTTGCTTATTATCAGTAAGACATTTGCGTGTAACAATATAATCAAGAAATGAGAATGTTGCATCCATTGTAAAACAACAAAAATTAAACTGGCTATAAAATGTAATATTTGACCTTTGAACGTATTTAACAATCGACTTGCGGCAACTGACCTGCACTATTCTTGGAGTATTTGATTGCTATTGACCTTGATGATGATATAAGATAAAACAATACTAGCGACTGAATAGTAATTGCTCAAATGGAGAATAGATTGCTCCAAAATTAAGTGTATGCTTATTGGAAATTTTGAAAAAGTGAATATGTTATCAGAACTCTCCCGCTGACCTGGATAAGTTAAGAAAAATTGATAACGCTGCTCAAAATATGGTGCATTCTCCTATTTTCCATGGCACACTTTCAAGTTTTGAAATATTCAATAAAAATATCAGTAATTGGTAAATTTTATTGCCATTTTAAATTCTAGAAACATTTTTAGATAGTGTGAGGGAAATTTCCCTATAAACCTGGAACTGTCGGGGAAGTTTAGAACGTAATTTTGGCGGAGCCCTATTATTTGTTTGCTTATTTGTTTTTCTATAATTAAACTTTCCAATTAAAAAATCGGTTACTGTGAATATGGGCAGTGAATTTATATTGACGATAAGTATTTGATGACTTTAAAACTTTTTTGGTGCTAAAATATTAGTAAAAAATAACTAAAATACAGTAACGCTCATTATCATGTTGCGAACTGAGTTATTTGGCAAGCTCCTGATCTATAATCGAACATTGCTGATTTACGAAAATCGTAATCGTTATAAAACCCGCATAATATTTTTTCCCAAAAAAAATCATTTTTTAAAAAATAAACGCGATCCTCTACCAAATTATCCTGTTGGCATTTTTTATTTTTTATTTTTTGAGTTTCTTACTTTTTTATGCCTATTTTGACACTACCTGCAAATATTTAATACCCTTTCAGACATTAGAAAGTAATGATGCGGTTTTGTCTGTTTTCCAGCCGTCAAGTGTGAGTAGCAGTAAGGACAGTAGTCCTCAACCAGACAGCGAATCCGACGACAAGGATGTTAATCTGGACGCCAATCTTCACAGTCCAACACCGGAAAGTGTCCGCTTGCCACCCGGCTGGACCAGAAAATTTGATAAGGACCTCAGTGAAGTGTGCTACATCAATGATCTCACCAAAGACAAGGTAAGCTTCTAGAGATTTCCAACTTTAACAGGCTGTATGGATCAATAATGTAGGCTCCTTGAGATTCAAAGCGATATTGCAAGAAGACTTTGAATGATTTGCGGAAATAAACTCTTTGTTTATTCCTTGATGTTGAATTATTCAGTTCGCAGGTGCCGGTTGGGTTGATGTGCCTTTCAAAATTCCCGTTTGTTTTGCAATGAATGGGCAAACAGCGAAATAATGAAAAGCGGAACGCCGTTCTAATTTTCACGCATTCCTTCAACGTTTACATTTAGTGCATGCTAAAGCAGGGCTTGAAATTTGTAAAGTCTTTGATGATGCTCAATTTCTTTGCTAGCAAAAACTAGTCATAAATTCGACATCACGGCTGAAACTAAACAACGAATATATAAATAGCAGATTTTTTAAAAATCGGTTTAATAATCAAAACTATGAAAACTCAAAATTGTATAAAGTGGAATGAGAATTTCGAACTTTTAGAAGCTGATGCGAGTCTGCATTTTGGGGAAAAGCTTCAGGAATGTGTATATAAATCGATTTTTGTTTTACTTTTTTATAATACATCTTATAAATTTAATAAACCTCTTAAAGAGTTGCAACATATTGACAAAGTATAAAACGAAGTTTTCTAAAATTGTTGTATAATAGTGGACAATTGAAGAATTGAATTATATTTTGCTATCAATACTGGAAATTGATGTTTACCCAAAGTGGGCGAGCCTTGCCTTTTGGTTTTGTAAATTTAATTCAGAAAAATTCATTATTTTATATCCTGTTATCTAGACCCATCAGAGTGAAGTGTCTTGGACTTAACTTTTTTGTCTGTCTTAATTTGGCAGTTTTTAAGAGATGCTATTAATTGTTTAAATGTTCATGACTCCCACTGACCTGGAAAACCTGGGAGAAGGGTGATTGAAAAAACATGGATATGTTATTTAAAAGTACCTTTTTTATGCATCAGCCTTCGTTATAAAGTAGGTTTATACATACAACACATTTGCCACCATATGCCATTGTGGTCATGAACCTTAAAACAGGGTTCCCACAGAATATGGGATTCCTGGAAAAGTCAGACTTTCGAATTTTTTTCCACAAGTCAGGGGAGTTCGGGGTATTTTTAACTTTAAATTATAATTCCATTCCATTATGTGCATGTATTTCAAATATCGATTATGGCGAGTACTGATATAAGATGAAGTTGCACTTTGGAAAACCCCAATATGGCAGACCGTCCCTTCAATGTGGCTTCATTTATCATCTGCGGTGTAGTTCATGTTTATAATAAAATGTTTGGCCTGGAAAACCTGGCAAAGTCAGGGAATTTTATTTAAATAAAGCTATGGTAGCCCTGATAAATATGACAACATATTCAACATATATTATAAATAACACGCATGTCGCGATCGTGATATTTGCATGAAAGCATGAAGCATAATATTCACAATTTGCAAATTTTAAGTTGGTCTTCCATAAGAACAGATTTCTTAAATTGCTCCGCTATGGAAATATCGATTTTAGCGCAGGGATTCTTTGCAATTTCTTGCTTCATACTCTGAGCGCAAGGGAAATTTTGTTTGGAAAACAGCTGCAATCTAACAAAACAGAAATTATGACTCCTTCACATGTTTGTAATGGAAGTCGAGTGTTGATATTCACGTTCTTGACATTCAATGCACATGTCAAACACCTTATTTTCCTGACTGTTTTTGAGGGGCTGTCAGTTTACAATGCCGAGCATTCTTAATGAATAATATACAATGCAGTTATTCAAAAGCAACTCTCAGTAAGTGAAATTCGAAAACAAAGCTTAATTGCAAACGGAAAAATATAAAATACCATGGTAGTCGAAGCAGTGCCCCGTTTTAATCTTCTACATTCTTAAATCATCCAATTATCCTTCGTAATGCAATGGTTTCTTGTGTGCTTCACGTTCTGTCCTTTACACAGTACATTAGATGATTTATAAAATTATTAAATGGGGGGAAATAAGACACTTATGAGAATTGCATCGTGCGTTCCTCATTTCAATTTCTTATTTTTCCACGCTTGAAAATTTAAGCTAATGCAATTTTCTGTGTTTTAATCTTCCATTTCTTCTCATTTGCATAATACAAAAGCGATGCCCAAGAGGCGTGCTCTACCCTTAGTCTGGCGGAATCCTAAAATTCACCCATTGTTCATTGTTTGGGGGAATACGGAACACGTTTATTCTGATTGTTGAATGGATTTGGATCCCTTTCATTCGGCGTAGAGAACGAGCTTTGGAATGTGGCTGCGTGTTTAAAAATCTCCAAAGTGAAATAACGTGAGAACTGCACCGTGGCTAATCCGGTTTCTTACCCACTACAACGACTCCTAACTGCACATTTTGGCCGAAAAAACAATGAGATGAAAACGTGGCTAATGTGTTTTATTTTCCAGCATGCGGTTTTTTCTTGTCGTTTAGAGAAATGAATTCGAAACGAATCGGAAGGAAAATTGGTCCAGTTTCGCCTATGATGGAATTTTCTTCATTGCTGATAATTCAGTTTTTTTTATTATAAACAACAGGTCAATTGTTTCTCAAACAGATTCATCTACTGGCAAAAATCCAGTTATCTGACTTTTATAACGATTTCGCCCGCACAGCTCCTTAAACAGATACAAATGAACCATTACGTAATCGTTTTTTTTTTCGAAAAAAAATAATCATATGTTTCATAGAGAATTGGGAATCGTGGTGTTTTTAACTAAAATATTCGAGATAAATAAATGTACTGTACAAGCATATCCACCACAGCTTTTTTTCCAATATTTTCTTCCTTTAAATCATTTTGATCAACACCTATCGGAGAAAGGCGGTGGATAGTTGTTTAAAAAACCAGTTAAATTTATATTACTACATAAAGTAAGTAGTGAAAATAAAAATGAAAATTATCGAGTATGCTGCATTTTTCAGTTCTTCTCAGGATTGATTTGGATGATAAAGTGTGTAAATAGATTGGTGTACAAGTTGTTTCACAGTGGTAAGCCGATGTGTACATGTCCCGATGTGCGAAAATTTACATCTGTATAAACAAAAATAGCGGCTGAATTACTGCATGCATAATGTTGTGATCATTAACTTCTGGATCGTTTCAAATTAAGTCAACTGGTGGCCTAATTCATCGAAAGGAGGAAATCGATAGAAAAAAAAACAGCTCCTAAAATGAAGCTCCTGGCATAGAAAAAACGTACTGCTTTTGAAATTCAGTCTATGGAGCGTCTAATGAATGTCGACATTTTTCGATTATCGGAGTTGAATTTCTGTTTGTTTGAATTCAGTTTACGTCAACTTGCTTCGCGTTCCCTTTAATGCACCGAAATGCATTATTTGTGATCTAGTTTTCCAAAAAGGTTTCCTTTTATGCTCAACATACACTATACACTATATTATTAAAATAGATAATAGCATTTTTAGGTAAAAACGCTTACAAGCCTCTCATTTTTGATCTCGTTTTTCAACAATTACCTCTATTGTATTTTTTAAAAAAAACATCAACAATTGCTAATTCCATCTTTTGTTTTAGTTTTATTTTTGTTTGTTAAAAAACAAGGTTACCTTAGCAATGCTAAAGAAGCTTAAAACTGGCCTCTACGCCTTGTCTTGTTTTCTTATCCTCCCCTGTAATTTATTGGTTACATCAAATATTTACGAAAATACTTTTTCGAAATACATGTACTGCAAATTTGCTTACTACGAGCGTCGGCGTAGTTAAGTCTTGTTTTACAGTATGCGTGTAGTGTTTCCTGAAGTTCCATGTAGCTATGCAACAAACACAAGTTGCAGTTAATTTTCACATACGTGAGAAAATCTTTCTTTTAAAAGCTTGACTAGAGGTAGGGAAATACTTGTGAACATTTTTAGGGATTTAGCCCATATTTAATATCTCATCTTTAGCTAATTTTTGGTGCACTGATTTGTAAACAAATACTGTATTGTAATGCGGTAATTGATAACTTGATGCCAATTTTGCTTTCTAGCCCAATTATCCGAACTATGCAGTGATAAAGTAATCTAAATACTGCGAAATGCATACCAGCATGAGTGCTCATGAATACCTTGTACTTAAGTCCTGTTGTGCTGCCATCGATTTTTTCTACAATGCGCCTTGGCAGCTCCTCATAAATCATCGGTTAATGAAACTGGAAATGCAGTATTTGCTACTTGCACGGCAAACAATACTACTTGCAGAGATAAAATATTTATTATAAGACATTGTTGCTTATGAATTATAGATATTGCAGCCTGCAGTGACTGCTTAGGCTTACACTAGAAGGCACCGGCTGGAAGAGTATTTTAATATAGAGCAATTTTAAACTTAGTGAAATTTTGCACAGGATCTGCTATAATGTTTAATTGTTAATAATGGTAGATTTAAAACGGAATTGCTAACTAACATTGCTCAGTAAACTTCAAATTGTTTGCTTGCTAGCGCAATCTTTCTATTCACCCTCATTACATCTCCCGATCACCCAAATATTTGGCTAATTAAGGAAAAGTTCATTATAAGTCGTAAACTTGCTCTGTTTGTAAAGGTCGGCCAATTTATGTTCTTGTTATTCTTTTATAAAGTTCTGGAAAAAAATCAAGGTGAGCGGTTTTCCTCCCAGAACCAGCTGAAACTTGTCTAGAATCTAGAATTCTAGATGGATAAAACGTATCAGTTTCCTGTCAGGAAATTCTGACTTTTTTTTACTTTTGTGAGTTAAATTTAATATCATGAGCACAGTAAAACTTGCCAATAGCAAAGCCTAATGCACTAAATAGTGTGTCGATATGACATTTTGTAGGTCGATTTTCGGCAATGAAACATCCTGTTACATAGATTGGTAAATGTTTGTTAGTTTAATCATGTATTCAAAAACAACACAAAATGATCTGTTAACAACAATGCCTAAAAATGACATTTTAAAAATAAACTGTTTTAATGATCTATTAAAGGTATAGAATATTTTCTCAATTCTGACACCATGTTGCGTGGCATTGAAACGTTATTTTACATAAAATTTGGTGTAATTTAATATGGAAAAAGGATGACACATGTAAGAGATATTTTGGCATTAATTTTTGGTCCCTTGTCATTTAAAATGACATTTTTTGTCAATTCCGTTTTGGTCAATTCGAAAGATGATAGACTGCAGTCTGTCCGAAATTAGAATCCTACAGGATAATGCAGATGGACCAATAGAATGCAAGAACCTGTTTGCAATTAGTCATGCCAGTCCCATGGCGCATTTGCCACCCTGAGCATCGGTATGGCTTTCTCTTTGCTGGAAGACGTAATCTATAGCCTGAATAGTTTTCATTGGTTAAGGCTTAGTTCGATTCTAGCTTTGGAAATAGTTTTCTTGATAATAGTCGAACATAGACGAACGCCATAGTTCGAAAGAAAATGTCTCAGGACAATGCTTGCAGTTCTAAATGTGGAACTTTACTATTGTTGTACGAAATAAAGCAGGCATTTTTGGAAGAAGTGTTCGACCTGACAGCAGTCAGCTTCTGCCAGCTGTTGAACAGGGTGTCCAGAATTTTATCACTCAGTTTCCTGCCGTAATAAACTTTTATTTGGTGAACACTTTGGCATTTAATAACCTGCGTTAGCAGACATGGATGCTAGGTCCCTCCTACCAGTTTTAAAAAATTACACGTATATGCACCAGCAAGGGCGATGGGAACTGGATGTGACCCCCATATATGATTGAATTTCCTCGTGGGATATTGGTAGTGATATGATATCTGTCAGCTGTCAATTATCCAACAGTGATTCATAAGTGCCACTATGGTTTGCACACGGCGCCACATTTTCAGTCTGATATCATTTTTGTGTGTCTGATTTTCAGTGGCTCACCTCGACGGACGAATGCGGGCGGATATACTACTTTCAAGAAAATGCCTCCGAGTCCTTCTGGCAATTGCCGGAAGTGGTCATTACTGGGGTAAGTTGGTTCTTGCTTTAAAAGGATGTATGCTCTTTCTCAATATATTAGATATACAGCGAAACTCCTCTAGTTGGACACCCAACCCATGTTGGATAGTTTTTCCATGCACCAAACATGTCCCATAGAATTTACACTAGAGGTAACCTCTCCAAGTGGGACACCCCGTAACTCGCAAGTTGGACACTCTTTGATTGAAAAACCCCAGCTTGTTACGCAAAATTCAGTATGCCCATATATGAAATTGGGCATGCATGAACATACACTGTATATGCCATGCATCAGCACATATTTGCATGGATGGCCATGATTGCTTATCTATGTCAATGTATGGTCATACATGGATATACATGTTTATGATCTTGTTTGGAACTTGACATGTAAAAGCCATACACTTTAATACCTGTTTATTTCCATCAATGGAAATGGACATGTATACATGGCCATATATGGGACATTATGTGACTTGCATGACCATATACACTGTGCATGTATCTTTTTTATGCACGGGATAGAAAATGGCAAACTCTCTATCTCGAACAACCCTGTTAATTTGGACACTTTTGGTATGCACCATATATGTCCAACATAGAGGTTTCACTATAGTAGGGAAAAGCAAGACAGGTTCCCCCAGACCTGGGCTACTTAGAAAAGCTGAATTTGTCATGAAAATTGGAAAGTCATGGAATGCTGGTTTATTTTGGAAAGGTCAGGGAAATTTAACATGTCATTGTAACCAGCATTAGACGTCTACCAGAATTCAGTTCACGAGTTTTCAGGACCATATTACTCATACCTGAATTTGCCTTACTGCTTTCCCTGAAATTTCCTGATTTAATTAAAATCAGTGAATTTAAAATTCACTATTTAAAATGCCACATCGGCTAAAGACATTTGAGCCAATTTGCTCCAAACAAACACAAAACAAATGGAAGTGCGTGTATCAAAATTTCCAAAAAAGATATCTAGCTTTAATTCACAAAAGTCACGTTTCTTTCCTTTACTTTTCTTTCTTGCATTTTCTTAAACTATTTGCTTTCCTATAAAGGAAGGACTGCAATTTATAATAAAAAAAATGTTTGGCTAAAAATGTCACTCATTCATTGAATGAATTTCTGGAAAAGGTTCAATGAACATTGAAAAATTTTGCAACTTGGTACCGGTATTTTCAATATAAATTCTCCAATTATGCTATCTAAGTGATTTTATTTGTACAGAAGTGAAGGAGAACTCTTTGAAAAAACTGGCCTGACTAAGCTGTCTATTGATCTGTTCTAAAACGTTAATTTAGAGAAATTGGAAATGGTTGCTTGGTAACATTCTTGGCAAATTTCTGAATCTGCATCATGAGTACCCCTCTCTTCTCGCGTTCTTTTATTTAACCTCTCCTTTTTATTTTTGTATTATTATTTTTTTGCAGTGTCATTTCAAACGAGAAACGTTTCGCTTTATGCGAGCTTCCTCTTAATTTCCAGGAATTCAGACTAATGAACTTGCATTTTTTTGCCATTGTTAAAACCAAAATCGCGTTGGTGCAGATAGTCTGCGCTGCTATTTTTTACAGTGTTTATTAGATTGAAACTTGAATAAGCTTTAAACACAATTACAAATAGCTACATTTCAAAACGTATTATTGATCCAAAAAAACCAAATTTTTCCCACATGCTTTATCGAAACATGTATCCTGTCATTCGGTGATCACGTGCCCATCACTGATTCTCAGTGATTTTTTTGTTTTTTTTTCTCTTCCCTCTCTTCATCGATCGATTTTTTCTTACAATTCTCAGAATATTCCAGTTATTTAGGCTTAATTGTATTAGTTTACTCGTATTCATAACGTTTTCCAGTAGGATATTCCAGGTATTACTTTAAAATTTTCATAGATTTTCCAAAATGCTATAGATCGTAGAATTTTTTTTAAAGTTGCAGCTTTTTCGGTAGTTTTTACATTATCCGGATTTTTCATCGTTTAAGCATTCTGCGGATTTTCAATTGTTCATCATTTTAACATTTCAAACTTTCAAACATATTTTAGCATTTATAAACTTCCAAATATTTTTAAAATGTCACAAGGGTCTCCCAAGGCATCTCCCAAGGATATTTGGGAGATGCCAGAAATAGTAGGAAAACAGCTGAAGAAAAGCACGAAACGATAATATTGCACATTAGGCAATCGTGCAATTATTTTAGATAATAGTGAGATCTCTTAGGTATTATAAATATGATTGGGAGTTTGGACTTCCCATCAAGGTCGCTTAAGGATGTTTAATTTTATTTTCGAAAACAGGGTGAATCCATTGGAAAAAACAAGCTCTCAACACGGCACGCCACCAGTTCCTCTTCTTTGACCAATAGCCAGAGTGTGATAATGCGTCCGGTAGCAAGTCCACCAAAGTCCGTGAGTCCACATCGGAGGCCGTTGTCGGTGGCCAATAGAGGCCCAAAAACTAGATCTATGGTCATACCAGACACGAGGTAATTCATCTTGTCCTGAGTCAAAAACAATACCCATGAATATATATTTTTCTGATTGATGATACAAGTGAAATTTCATTGGTTTTTCTTTAGAAAAATCAGTAATTTAAGAAATATCACGTATTCAGATAGTTTAATGTAAATTGTTCTGAGAGGAGAATTTAAACTTTCTTTTAAATTTTACACCCCCAAGGGTTTTACTTACAGTTCCATATTCGTTTAGTAACCCAAGTTCAAAATGAATGACGGCTATAAATTGCGAGAACACGTATGGCAGGCATTAATCATGCGTTTAAAACCGAATCACGTGTGAAATTAGCAGGATTTTATTCAAGCTGTTGCCTTGTTTTCTAAGGTTTGGCATCCGTCACGAACCCAAGGAGATCCGGTCTTCAACTCTGCCAAAGAGCCTCACGAGCCATGCCATTGCCGACACTCAAGTGAGTCTGCTTTGACTTTGAATAATTTTAAAACACTTTTTTATACTTTCTGCTTGTGACCAGCAACAGTTATTTCATTAGTTGCGTATAAAGTCTGAAATCTAGTGCCTGGGAGACTTTGAATTACTAAAATAAAATATTCTGTAAATTTAACTGCATTTCTTCAAAATAGCTTATTTTTAGTACCCCATGTCAATTACATGCATTTTTTCACAACATTTACCACCCTGCGATTTCGATGTCTTCAACTTAATGAAGAAATCAAAAACTTGTCCAAAATCTTTCATTCCTCTCTGGTTTTGAAAACGTTGTTGATCATAAAAACGTTTACCGATATTTTCTAAACGACCATATATACAGCTAATAAGATGAAGGCTGCTAACTCCCCAATTTTCATTCTTTTTATTTGGAAAATGTTATTTCGTTTCTCTTGATTTTGGTCTAACTTTGATGCCATTGCAGTTCATAGTACCTACCACGTGTAAATTTTTTTATTTTTTTCAGAATGGCTTACTGTCAGGATGTCTGAACGTGACGAAACTAAGTGACGGAGGCAAACGGCTTAGGTAAAAGTGTGCTACGTTTATTTTTACTAGTTTTTGTGAACTTCTTCACCTTTTGAAGCTAATTTTTCACTGCAAAGGTGTTTAAGCTTTACTTGCATAAACTCATCACGTCTAATCACGTCTTAAATTTCAGGAAGAATTGGTCAATACTTTTTGTTGCTTTGCGGGACAGTTCCATGGCCTTTTATAAGGATGCTAAGAGTTTGGTAAGTCGTTAAGCCAATTGTTTAAACAGTTTCTGCTAATTGGGGTTGATACCAATTATATAGGCAAAATTATTGGGCTTATTAAGTTATATTCATCATGAAATTTTGGTTCGTTTTGTTCTTATTCTTTGAATGGATTCTTACGTGGTTTACTAATTCACTTCCTGTCATTTTCAGAACAAGCCAGAATTCAGCGTGGATCTTGCAGGCGCCACAATTGAGCGGGCGCCTGAGAAATCCAGCCGGAAAAACGTCTTTCAGGTAAATTATCAACTTGATAAGCAGAATTTTGTTCACATGGACCTCTCTGTCATCTTGGGGTACCGACAGTCCTAAGTAGATGAATTAAATCTACTTATTGGTTCTCTTAATGGAAAAGTCATGATATGAAATTCTGGTCGTAGAATTCATGATATTCACTTCAGTTTCATGACATTTCTTCATTACATTGGTTTATTTTGCATTTAAGAATCTCAATAATGTACCAATTTTAGCCGTTTCTTAATTACCTATTTCATGTCATTGATATTTGTTCCTTTTACAATTTATTTGTATATTTCTCGATAAAAACTTGTTATTAAATTTCTAACTTTCTTTAAAATGTATTTTAAGCCATATTTTAATTGACATGGACATTTTTTTAGAAGTCATTGAAACATCATGGAATTTAAATACCAAAACCAGAAGACTTTCTGGAATTGTTAAATATTTCGTTGTTTAGATGGAAGTCAGAATCTTAACAGAGAGCTTACCATGTTTACCATTATACTTTATATTGCTTATCACCTTTAACAGCATTCTCATTCATATTTGTATCAATTTTTCTTAGCTTACAAGCAGTTTGGGCCTGCAATATCTGCTCCAAGAGGAAGATGCTAAACTTGCAGTTCAGTGGTTCGATAATATCAAGAACGCAATTGATGTTTTGGTATGAGCTTTTTCGTTTGCTAGACTCCATCTATTTAAAATGCATTGAAACCATAAAATTAATTTCTGAACTGAAATTACTTGGTATAGAATTGCTCCACAGTGATGTGAATGCGAGCAAAATACTAAAAAAACATTTCATTTGATAAATGTTGAATTTGATCAATGATTAGTTGGACAGAAGACAGATTCAGCACTGAAACATGTATTTTTAATGTTTTTTTTGTTTTAAAAGTTTGATCCAGTAAGAGTAGATAAATGACGGTGATCTCTTGAAAACATCACAAAAATGTATTTACTAGGATTGTTTTATGTTTAATCTTGTAGCCAGCCAAGAAACCTGAAATTATCGTTTTGGACAGTTTTGCAAATCACCATGGTGGGCCATCTCCGGAGGAATCGAAAAAGTCTTATAAAATTGGCCGTTCCAAATCGACGAAACGAATTGGTGAGTTTTGGAATGCAAGATAATGTGGATTAACTAGTGTTTGGCAAATTTTTCCTTACGACGTTTTCTAAAGTATTTTCCCCAAAAATATTGGATTGAAATGTAGTCTAAAATTGAAGATTGTTTAATTATGTTTTTAAGAAATGTTAAGCCATGTTATTGAAAAGATGCTGATGCAAATGCAAAGTGAAATCCATTATTTGCAATCTTGTTTTTCGAAAAGTTTATTGTTAAGGTGCACAGAAAGAATCAACTTTAAATTTATTTTTAAAAAATAATACTTTTCTAAATTTTACTTATAAAAATGCAATAGCCCAGAAATTACTACCAATGCAAAAATTTATAGTGTTTGTTATTAATAAATATTGCCTTTTGATTGAATGTTTGTCATGCTACAGGGAAACGTCAGGGAAATGATTTCGTAATTTTTAGTATGAACTCGTAAGATTATTCGCTTTTACAAAGCATATTTTCACGAGATGAACTTTTGGAAAGAATTGTGAAAAAAACGCAAAAAAAAAATCTCGAATCGATAAAAATTGCAAGCAAAAATTATAAATCTCTGATCGAAATTCATCGCTTTTGAAGACCGAAATATTTTTAACAATTTATTTGGTAGCATTTTTCAAAACTTTACATAAAATAAACAAAAAGATTTGTTATTTATTTGAATAGTAAGTTTCGGAAACTATTCTACCCAAATCTTTCAGCCTATCCCGAAACCTTTCATGTTGAATCTCTTGTTGCCGCAGTGTTTTCAAGTAGAGGTAAACAAGATAAAATGCTAAGTATTCCCTATAAAGGTCATTGGTTTCAAATTATCGGCTAATTTAGAACTTGAGACAAAAGTTGATAATACCGTTTGCAAAGATATTTCCACAGCATATTTTTGGTTAATCTTGCCAGTGAAGTGTTGCTCGAAAAACCCAAAAGGAATTCGTTACGTAAATAGTTGTTCCAATAACACCAACTGCAATAATTTGTCTTTTCAGAAATGGATGGCTCCGGCAGCAGCAGCACGGAGGACTTGGATTGCTCTCAGAACGAGAAGAAAACTCGAATCCGAGACAAGCTAAAAAACTTCTTCGTGCGCCGTCCAACTATGGAGAGCCTGCAGGAAAAAGGCATCATCAAGGAGGAGCCCGTGTTCGGAAGCTCGCTTCAGACCCTGTGCTCCAAGGACAAGGCTCCCATTCCAAAGTTCGTCAGTAGCTGCATATCAGCAATCGAAATTAAAGGTCAGCAAATAGCACGAAAATTGCTTCTTTCTTCCAAAAACAATCGTTCCCTCATACCTGACATCCGATGTGGATTGTTTTCATTGCAGACATGCACGCGGATGGGCTTTACAGAGCATGTGGCAATCTGTCCCAAGTGCAGAAGATTCGATTTCAAGTCAATCAAGGTGAGCCTGCAAAACTGCAGTTTATGAAAACCAAATGCCAATTGAGGAATTTGTATAATTTACGAAATGAAGTGTGCTTGCATGTGGGGATCACATTATTGTGCGCTGGTACTGTTTTAATATTATAAATTGTTGATATGTAAAATGAGTTGCAGATTATTTTTGCAAAATAGTTTTACCATGACATTTGGAGTTATATCTACCTTTACTTATTTGTAGAGCAATCGAGAAAAAAATTATCAGGCATCTGAATCTGACAAGAAATTGAGATAACACTGTTCACAGAAACTGTTCAGTGTTTAGCGTTAATTATAATTTGTTTTTAAATTTCTGCTATTTTATGGTACGATGAGTGCTAAAGCACTCGTAACAAGCAAGAATTGCCGTAAAGAAACATGATGCTTTTAGCGTCTGAGGTGTAAAAATACGTTATGAAATATCTCGAAGTTAAATTTGTTTAAATAATATGTTTATGGACACATTTTTCGGTGCATTTGAATCATCAGCAGTTTGTTCTAGTCAGGATGTATATGAGTTGTTCATGCCTAGGTTTGATCACTAAAATTAGGATTTCCAAAAGTTATCTGTAAACATGTATTCATAGTCGGTCGCAAGCAAGTGGGTACACATTTCCGATAAACGCCGTCTAAACAATTATTAAACTTGTTTTTTCAGATAACTTCGAGATCCTCCAGACCGAAGAAGATATCCATGTCCTAACGGGTGCCCTCAAAATGTTTTTCCGTGAACTCAAAGAGCCTCTGTTTCCATTTAGTACCTTTCAGAAGTTTTTTAAAGCCAATGGCAAGTGCTCTTTAACTAATTTGTGTGAGTAATAAAGATGGCCACTTAGGTTCTTACGCTGTTTTGTTTTGTTTTTCAGGTATTCAGGACCGCTCGAAGAAGCTGCATGCATTCCATGATTTAGTTTACTCTCTTCCGAAACCAAATTTCCATACTCTACAGGCGCTCTTGGATCACCTATTAAGGTATTCTGCTCTGCTGATTTTTCATTGGATTCTTCCCAAGCCCTGAAGCCCTTATCATATTCAACAGTTGAACATATGCATGTGTGCTTGCACATGACAAGATATGCAAGGATGTGCCATGTGGTAGAGGGTGCAATCCATCGATCCAATTTTTTGGGTGAATTCCATCGTATCCAATCAGCAAGGCAAATTTCAAATAGCTCCAACTTAAAATCCTCAACATTTTAGAGGCTTTAGTTAGACTGGTAAAGATTGCGAAGTTTTCAGAAGTTTGCCATTCCCTCAAATAGTTTTACAAAATAAAACAAAAGAAATATTTTCTCCTTAGTGTCAGGGAAGTAGGAACAACTTGGAGATATTAGGGAAATTTAAAGTAAAAGTCGGAGAAATTTTCATCAAATAAATTGCCATAATCTCAAATGATTACTTGTTTCAATCAATGTTTCTTAACATTTTCCATGGCACACTTTGAACTTTTGAAATTAAAATAATGAAATTCTCTCAATTCTTCTGCAGGGTGACGAAGGACAGCGACAAGAACCGCATGCACATCCAGAATCTGGCCATAGTGTTCGGCCCCACCCTGATGTGGCCTGCGAACGGCTCGGACAACATCGCCCTGGACGTGATCCACCAGAACCAGATCATTGAATTTCTCCTGCTCGAGTACGGCAGCATCTTCAGGTGACTCGAGCGCTGAAGAGCAGCACCACTTGCATGCCGGACGTTTTCCTTTCGCCAAGTGTTTATCTACGTGGCTAGCGTCTCGGTTCTCGTCTGTGTGTATATACGTGATCTCAGTTGCACTCCGCCTCAATGTATATACTAGATAACTATAAAGTGAAATTATTTTTCGTCCCTCCATTCGCATGCCATCCGGGAAGCCAACGACCGCAGAGGACTCTTTTCCGACCGACATTAGCTAGTGCCGTGCCATACGTAAACGAGCTGGGAGTGCACTCCTGAGGATGTGGACTCAGAACGAGAGTCATTCCATGTACATTTCGGTAACCTCGACTCGCAGGGACGGAAATTATTTTAGTACGTGGCGTTCCACGGTGCCGGAGCAGCGTTCCATGCCGAAGAGAACGCTGCAGTGAGTTTGGCTTCGGATTTTGCCTTAGGAGTTGCTCGCAGAAGATCTGTTGATATCAGAGGTATTTTTTGTAAAACAAGCTATCGCGTACTTGCGTGCTTGGGATGCTTGCTGGCAAGTGCTGCATGATCATCCTACTTTGCGATGTATATTTATTTTGCTTTTCTGTGAATATGTTCAATAATCTAAGCAATACTGCAATATCCTCGAGATGGA
>JAQIXS010002323.1:0-23510 GCA_034700785.1 Rossiulus vilnensis
ATGATGCTGAACGGTTTACATGGGTGTTTTGGATCAATCAAAACGTCTTGTTTCGTTCAAACAGCCCCCTTGCCGAGTTCTGAATGAAGGTATCTCAGCTCAGAATAATCACACGGTAAGGTGTTTACACGCATAGTTTTATTCAAGATAACATACGTTAAACAGTGCATGTAAACATAGTGTACGGTGCACAATGTCGTACACTGCCTGAAGTTGCTTACTCGGCCCTCTCAGCCGTACCGTGCAGCCATCCTATATTTCCTATTGTTTTTGGAAGTTTTCCTATGTTTTACTATTTTTTACCAAAATATCATACATGTCTGATATTTTCATCATTTTAGGAAATTGTCGTTTGAGTTTTCATATATTTTGGTAAACTTATGTAGATTTAACATAATTTTTTGCATTTTCAAACAGAATGTCACCATTCTAGTTTGAAATATGCACCAAATTATCTTCATTTTGAAATTGTTTTAAATGATTTCTTCATCAAATTTTTGTGAGGGATTTGGTTAAAATACATAATGTGTTCTTGTTAACATGTCCACTTGCAAAGTAGAGCTCTCGTTAGGCAGCATTAGCTCTTACCTCTCTAATGCACACGCCACAAAAGTAAAACTACATTATAGTATGGCTATAAAAGCTCTAATGGTGATATTAAATGGTCTTTTATTTCTTTATTTTCGCCCTCCCTCGTGGCATTTGTGATTAGAACTAAACTGACAAACTTATTTTGCTAATTTGATTTAGGTGATCTGCAGTAAGCATTTGCCAATGAGTTCAAATGGGAAGAAAGTAGGAGGATGCTAAATGCCCTGGGATGGAAACTGAAGAAGACCCTCAAATAAAACATGACATAGAAGTTTACGTTCCCTTCTTACGGAATCTTATTGCAAAGCTGTCCAAAGACGACCCGGAAAAATGTACGGAAATTTGTCAGTGTTAGTTTCTTCGCAAAGCTGAGTTATGTTTTCGATTACAAATGGTTATTTTAATTGTAGATGAGTCACGTATTACTAAGCTAGAAGGAATAGCCACGGTTTTAAGCGATGAAACTGCCAGGTAAGAAGCTTTTGAATATTTAAAATTAATTGAAATGGATATTAAAGGGGAAGCTTAATTGAGTGTCTAAGGGGCAGATATTTTGTGAAAAATATCTCTTGATTTTCTAAGAATTTAAAATCAAAGTGGGTTATCCCAACTGATTTCTTCCATATAGATTTGAAAAACTAGGTGCGGAGTATACCTAATGTAGCAAGAGAAACTAATAAAGGAACGTTTTATACGAAAGAATAATCGCAAATGCTAGATTTTAGTCCGATGTTCAAAACAAATTTTGTTTAGAAATTAAGCCAATGAAGAGTACAAGGCTAGGCTAAATGCAAAAATGCACGAAATTTTCAATAAATTTTGGAGCTGAAAGTTGTTGTGCATTTTTTAGTGTCTACTTTGGCACGTGTTTGATTGCTTTTAAACATTTCATTTAAATTAAAATGGTCGATTGAGAAACAAATAGTAATTTTTACATGATTTTGCGAATTTAAACTCATTCCTCATGCCTAGGCAATTAAAGGGGGCTAACCAAATTCAGAAATCACTGTTTTGAAGGCGAATATAGTTTTTTGTTGTTCTCGATTAAAAAAATTCTATTGAATCTTAATTTTGTAATGCCGTTGGGGGAATCAAATACTCTATCCTTGACAATGTGTCGGAACTGCATTGGGAATATTTTACAAAAGTACAACAAAGAACAAATAGTTTTGAGAAGCCCTAAAACTGTTTCTATTATCACTCTTCATGGGATAAGAGTAAATTTGGTTTAATGAATGTCCTAGAAAGTAACGAAATCTGAGTAACCATTCAGCTCCACTCCTGTCCTGCAGTGTCTGGTTTTTTTAAGACTCTACTCCCCCTCACCTGCTCCGGACGTTCTTAACGGATGACCTAAAAAAGGGGACCTGAACCACTTCCTTAGAGCACACCAGGTTGCTCCTCACACAACCTCTCCCATCAATTAAAACTGTACGCCTGCTATTTAATAAGAGACTCAATTCATATTCTTTATCAGTTGCCAAAATTTTTCCCAGCAATTTAAACGTTTTACCTACTACAGTGAAACCTGGAAAATAGACCACCTTGACAGTTTTTAGGAGCCCCTGAAAAGCCTATTATATTACTACTAATATTAATTTTTTTCGATATATTGACCACCTGCTTACTTTGACCAACTGACCACTTCTTGAGGGTCCCTTCGTATATTGGTCACTGTAGAGTTCTTTGTGCACGAATACACTTTAGTCAGGGTTATCGTCTATGGAGAAATGCACATGAGTAACCATAAAAAGTTGTGAGTTGTTTCGACAATTTTGAAAATTTCAGATTGCAAGTTCCATTTCACACGTAAAATTTCATTTTCATTGAAAGTACTATTTTTAATTTTTTGGTACTTTGACCACCTGACAAACAAAGGTGACAGATTCTGTCCGGTCCCCTGTGTAGTCACTATAGCCAGGTTTCGCTGTATTTGATGAGAAAAATTCGATAGCCTTCAAGCTACGAGAAAGTGAATTTAGTAATGATGTTGGTGTCCACACAACATGATGAGCCTAATAACGTCCAAGTTAGATTTATGTATGTATCTATTGCCTGCAAATACTATATGCAAGAGCGTTATTATTTTTCTTCTCTTGCTGCTAGGAATGAAGTTTTAAATGTCAGTACATATTTTACATTCCGCTAAACTTAAGTTAATGTAATTACAATGATTTTTCCTTGAATCCTTATACTGATTTTTGTATTTTTTTTACTTTTTTATTGGTCTAAACCAGCCAGTCTCTCCGTAACACTGCGAGAAAGCCTGCAAAGGAACTTTACGATAAAATTAATGCAAGTAGCAGTAGAACAACTGAGGATGTGCAACAGGGTGCCGCATCCGAAAACGGGGCCAGCACGTCTGGCACTGGTAGAGGGCAGTCCAACGGCGCCAGTGCCTCATCTCAAACAGTCGATCAGTCAGCTGGAAGCAACTCTACAGGTCCACAAACCAGCAGCGATGAGAACGCAGCTTCCGAGAGTGGGCCACAAGCTTCGACTTCGGTGAATGGCGCAGAGCAAATAAGCGAGAGCAGCGTCTCTGCAGACAACAGCAATGAATCTGCCAAAAGCAATTCTGCTGCAGCAGATCCTCAACAGGTTACCGATCACGTAGTAGCCAACCTAAGCAAGGCGGTAACTGCTGATGTTGCTAAAATTGGGCAACACAACGAAAATGAAACCGTGGAGGAAAGCATTGGGAACGTTAAGAACCATTCGCCCTGTGTCGTTGAAGCCGAAGAGATTAATGACGGGGTTGGGAGAAGGTGTACCACTAGTGTAGACGATTACAACGCGCCAGACAATCACAGTCCGATTACGGATCTGGAAGGAACCGATGTTGCCAAAGATGATGGATATGAAAATCTGCCGAGCGGTGGGGGCTCGCCCGATATGAGGGAGTGCCCGTCTTCACCTAAGGAATCCACGAACTCAACGCCCTCCAAATCCAGTAGGCACAAAAAAACAAAACCTAGCCTTCCCACCTTAGAGTTGATGGAGTGGAAACTCATTCCCATAGACTGTGTCGGTCTCAAACGTGCTTTGCCATCAAACGAGATGCCGCCTGCGTCCACGAATTTGGACCCGCGTAGCAAGAGCTCTTTGCACCCAAGCTACGAAACACCCAAACTGATACCGGACATTCCAAAACCACCTCCAGAAGCAAGCACTGCCGACACTCCGATGCTGCCCACAAATAGCATCTCTGTCCAGCTGGCTGACTGAAAAGCAGGAGCGCGGTGAAAAGGTGCCAATACCATTGAACGTCCCCGTACCACCATCAAATGGGACTAGCAGCGATTTGTGTGTTGAACCAAAACCTGATGGATTAAAGGAATCCAGCGCGAGCAGTGTCGACACGCCCAAAAGAAGGGACTCCGAGCAGTCTGGCGGTAAATCTGACGACGACGACTGCGTCATAACAGGCTTCTACCGGGACGCCAGGCCCTTCCACCTTACGCACAAGGACACGACACCGGTCGTGCCGAAGGAGTTTTTGCCCATTCTCATGAAAACCGAAGCGGATAGCACCAATGAGGAAGACAACTCTGTAAAGAAGACTGGGCTGCCTATTGTTCGTAGGAAGATCCACGAGAGGTACGACGATATGGTAGAGGATTTTTCTCGGAGGAACGAGGAAAAGAACGCGAAGGATGAGGAGGAACGAAGGCAATGCAAACAGCTAGAGCGAGAAAGAAGCGAGCAGTTGCGTTTGGAGAGGCGCTTGCTGAGAGAAAACGAAAGTAAGGAGATTGAGCTTGCTAGGCAGCAGAAGCAACAGCAACAACAGAGCATGAACATGGAACGGATGAACCAGAGCTACGTCAACCCGAACACCCTCCAAAATGGCTTCCAGAATCCTTACAATGCAAACCAGCTGCCATTGCAGCCGTGCAATGGCTACAATTCGCAGATGATGAACCAGAACCCAATCAACAATTTGATGATGATAAACCAGTACCAGGTCAACAATCAGCAGATGATAAACCAGTACCAGGTCAACAATTCACAGATGATAAGCCCGTACCAGGTCAACAATCTGCAGCAGCAGTTGATTCCACTGCAAATGCAGCAGTTGCCATATACCCCATACGGGCAGCTACCGCTTCTAACTCCGCAAATGCCTGTCAGGAACTCATCGCCTCTCTCGATTTATTCATACCCCCAAACCCCTATGGTGAACCCCTACCCCGCTATTGTTTCAAACCCTAATCAGCCACTGCATCCAGTGCGACCGTCGCTATTTCCGATACCACAATCTGTTTTGCTCCCACCGAACTCGCAAGCCGCCAACTACTCGCAGCACCGCAGCCAACTTCCCAACCGCCATCAAGATGCCGGTGCACCCGTTTCGATTGGTCAGCATCCGAAGACTTCGCGGTCCTCCAGTGCTTCCACCAGTCAGCTCACCAAGTGCAAGTATTGCACGTACGTGGGCGATAGCTTTGAAATTGTCGCTCACTACGTGAACGTACACCCGGGAAAGGCACTGCCGGCACGAGTCTCCCTGAAAGAGGTAAGGGATGCGGAGAGAGAGCTGGAACGCCGCACCAAGCTGCCTGCACGGCAAGAAACCGGAATCCGATGCCTGGACGACCTGAGCTGGATCCCCCAAAGCAGCCTGTTTCCGAGCGAGCAGACGTGTAAGCTGTGTCCGTTCAAGGGGATAATCCGCTCGACGTTCATCCAGCACGTGCAGGGCCACAAGGAGAAGGAGCTGGCCAAAAAACCCAAGCCCGCTCCTGTTATCACGACCTTCAACTGCCTCTTCTGCGAAGAAACTTTTGACGAAATCAACCTGTTTTACACCCACGTCACCGGTCACACAGGCGAGTACGCATTCAAGTGCAGCAAATGCAACCACAAAGGACAGACCAAGTCGGAAATGAATGTGCACATCTCGCAGGAACACCTGAAGAGCGATGCTAAAGCTGTCCCGACGGAACACCGAAAGGTGCTGGAGGGCTCCCTGCTTAAGGGATTTGGCTGTTCGCTCTGTGGTCAAATTCAGTGTTCCAGAAGAAATTTAGAAGCACATGTAATTCGCGAGCACCGCAAGGGCAGTGCCAAAGCCCTAGAGATCAACATGTCGCGATCGTGCCCGAAACCAAAACCAGCTCCTGAGCGCCGCCTGTCGAGTTCAACGGCAGCATCATCGCAGAATTCTCAAAGCTTGGCAGAGGCAACAAAGGCCATCGCAATTCCTAAACGCCCTCCTCCAGTGAAAGTTAGAGGAGATCCGCGAACGGCACTGGAAAGGAATGCGAACAAGGACCTGGCTACGGCCCCAGCGCGGCCGGGGAAAGTGACACGTTCCTCGAGCCTATCGGACTCGTCACACTCTCCGAAAAGGCCAGTCCCGAAGCCAAATTCTAGCCCTAAGGCACCGGGTCCTGAGAGCAGCCCTTCGAAAAAGTTGCACTCGTACTCAATACCAAAGAAACCTAAACCAACTTCTGATAAATGTACAGCGGCAACTTCAGCGAATGTTGCCTCTTCGCGACAAACTGAAACGAACGATGGGGCGTTGGAGGGTATGGTGATGCCACAGGTCGTCGCTAGTGAGAAGCGGCCCAGCATAACGTCGCCCGGAAAGGAAGCACACGTCGTTCAAGACACGTCGCAGTATGCATCGAACATAATAATCAAGTCCGATGGTGAGCCGATTGGCTGCTTGAGCATGGAGCTGGAAATAGGTGAGGTGACAAACCCAGATCCGGTTGACGACTGTGCGGACATGGAGGCCGAACCCGGGAGTACTTCTGGTGTGACCATCAAGGGAGAGAAAGATAACCTTCAGTACGACAGCGATGATTCGAACGATACAGTGTACAACTTTGAGGCGACTTCGGCATCACAGAGCCAGGATACTATCACAGCAGGCCAAGCAGCCATTGCACTGTTGCAGAGCCAAAATGCTAATTCACCTTCACCGAACGAAGACTCCGTGGCTCCACCGTCGAACCAAAATGCCTTGCCTTTGCCGAGCCAGAACACGGAGGTGCCACCACTAATCCTAGCTTTGGCTGTTCCGCCTCAAAGCCAGCATGAAATTTTGGCACAGCAGGTGTGTGGAATAAAAGCGGAACGATCATCTCTTGACGAAACTGGCCCGGTTCCATCCATTGCCGACACGATATCTAAGTTACGGGAGCAGTTGCACCAGGAGCCTTCTGTCGATGATGTGCCCGTAGAGCCCGAGACTCTGCCAGACCTATTGTCACTAGAGGCCGCGCCTGTGTTCTACGTGAACGCCAGCAGCCAGAAGGTCCGCATATCTTGCCGCCGGCTCAAGGACTGGAACGAGAGGCGCAAGGTGCTCATCTGCGGCTGCCTGTTTGCTGCTCGCAGCACGGAGGCGTTTACCAAGCACCGCGAGCACTGGCACAAAGGCGAGAAGCGTGCGGCCTGTCCCGAGTGCGGGTCCAAGTTCGACTCCGCCACCGATTACGCCGACCACCTGTGGAAGACATGTCCGCGATCCAGCATGCGTGTGTACGCCTGCTCGGTGGAGCCGTTGTGCCGTTTCACCACCAGTAGCCAGCTACACTTCATTACTCACGTGAAGGAGGAACACTCCGGCATCCAGTGGCTGCCATGCTACTGGTGCGGCAAGCAGTACACGACCAGCGACTGCCTGGCTGCCCACCTGCACAACCAGTGCACGGTGAAGCTGCCTATGCTCAAGGTTCTACAGAGCAATGCAGCTGGGCTGCAAGTCGATCTGCCTGGCGAGGAGCGCGGGCAGGCTGGTACGCCGGAGGAGCCTGCGGCACCGCATCTGCAGATCGTTTACTGCTGCTACGTTCTCGGCTGCCAGCACGAGTCGCTGGAGCGCGAAGTGTTCATCGACCACATCCAGGTGGACCACCCCGAGCGCAAGGAACACGGCTGCTACCATTGCGAAGAGAAGTTTGCAAGCATCTACTCGTTGGTGCTGCACATGGAGGAGAAGCACCGTGAGAAGGACTCTGATGTTGGCAACTGTGCTGCTGCACTTCCAGAACAGGCTCCAACACCCGTTGCGAGCACTTTGGTGGAGAATCGTGACCAAGTAAATCAGTTTGCAGATGAGCCTGTTCTCACCGAAGCTGTCAGCACCGTAAACGTCTCTGCGCAGCCTGTCTGCCAAAGCGACATTTCCGATGCTATGTCAGTGCCGGTGCGCATCATCACCCCAACGTTTGCGCCACCGCCGGCATCTTCCCTGGCGCTGTCACAGGAGGACAACCCAGGAGGCTACAAGTGGTGTTCGTCCAAGAGAATGCAGGTACTTGGAAACGTTACATTTATCGTTTTCTTTGATGCACAGTAGTTGCACGAGCCAGTGATGCAGCCTTCCCCCATATAGTGTATATTTTTTCTACAAATGTCTTAATTCTAGTAAATATGGTACCATCACCATTTCTGTTACTAATTTAGCTAAACTTGTATATAACCTGAAACTACTAACCTTTGCTTATTAAATGATTTTGTTTTGTTTGAAAGGTGAGTGAGTTGCTCCTCATGCTGTCGCTGTCGTACGAAATCATCAGCAGCTCCAAGCTGGACCCTGCCCAGCTGCAGGAGAACCTTGGCAAGTGGCTGGACATCTACGGCCCACAGAAGGGGCGCACCAACCTAACCACAAGGCGTTGCGTTGATCCGCTTGACTTTGTCAAGGAAAGCAAGTCTGAGGCTGCCCTGAAGGCCATTCTGGGTGATTACGAGAAACTGGCACATCTGTACAAGTGCGCAGCCAAGGAGTGCACATTCACCAGCAACAGCGAAAGCGAGTTCCGCGAGCACCTCCTGCTGGACAAGTGCCGCACTGACAACTGGATCCACTGCCTGTACTGCGGAGAGTGGCATAAGACCGTGCGTGGCGCTGTCAGCCACATCTCCCAGCGCCACAAGCTCTGCATCTACCAGTGCCCACGCTGCATCTATCGCACGAAGAACAAGGGCTACCTCATGTTCCACATTGCTCACGCCCACCCAGAGGAAGATGGACCCCTCATCAAACTGATGACCTGTCCAGCACCGCAACCTGTCCATTTGGAGGATGAGCTTCCGGACCTCTTCAGCTTAAGCGTTCCCGTTGCCTGTGCCATTGGTGAGATTCGCTTGCAAATTCCAAAAAAAAATTTATTCTGAATAAATATGACTGAGTGTGTAAGTGGGAAGGGCCGTTTCCTCAATGCAAATCGCTCTCGAAGCAGTAACCATCGTAAGGAAAACGATTTCTAATAATCCATTGTAATCGAGCTTTTAAATGTTTGGATGATCACAATTACATTGACAGTTACACATTCGATCACTAAATACTGTCAAACAACTTTAATGTTGCTTGAGAAACAAGTTTGTGTGGATTAGGCTATAGTGTTTCCTATAAACAGACAGATATATCTGCATCACTTACATATTCTGTAAAAATGTCCTGATACTTTAGATAAATTAATTGTCACCATCTTGGCTCATGTCAAGGAAGGAAATTTGTCACCATGCCTCTTTTTTTCCTGTTTTTGTCGAATAGATGGATGCTCTTTTGTGACCATGGACCCCCTTGCTCTGCTAAAACATCACCAGGAATGTCATGGTGATTTGCCAGCCATTTCGTGCTTCCACTGTATGGAGTCATTTGCATCTAGCGAAATCGAGAGGCACTTCAGAGTGCACCATATCTTCAACATCCAGTGTCGCTACTGCAGCTTCGGCACCATCGTGCCTGCTGACATCATCGTCCATCTATGCAACATACATCCGAACCGCACCGGAAGGGTTGTACTCCGCGAGTGCACTCAGGTAAAAATAGAGAATTAACCGCACAAAGAGTGGCCATAAAGCATATTTCACCTACTTTTCACGTACACTCATAGAGCCCAAGCCCAGGCATTGTGAAAATTATGCAATTTAATTCAGTATTTGAAATGATTATTTTTTTAGTCTATCGCAGCGCGCAGCTCAAGTGCCCAAGAAAGTTCTGGCGCTGTCCAGCCACCTCCGGCACCAACACCTGAAGGTAATACATCAGTTTTATTTGCCCGTTGTACCTGGGATTCCTCTTGCTGTTTTCCAACTCCCTCTCTTTTACCCAATTTCAAAGCGGCCTTGTATCACGTTTGACATTTTAATTAGGTTGCGGCGTTTCGTTAGGAGAAGTTAGGATAAAACAAGAACCGGTGGATAATTGCGAACACGAGAATACGACTGCGGGACATATCACCAGTAATGAACCTCTATCTAATGTGTAATGCTTATTTTGGCCTCGAGTTGTTCTTTAAAAAGCTGGTTTTATGTTTTTCAGCTGCAGAAGAACCTGCAATTCCTTCCACCTCAAGAGAACCACCTGCCTCCCAAACAGGTAACCTCAGATTGAATAGTAAGGTGCTGTCCATAAATTATGTAACGCTAGAGGGTGCAATGGTGTGAGAAGAGCATGGGTGGGGTTGTTTTCCTCAACGTTACGTTACCTGTTAGGCGTGTATTATAATTTGGAAGTAGGATTCTAGCTTGCATATGCTTCTGTTTTTGCCGTGTATTTTCTTCCGAAACAAAGATACTTGGGTCAGGTGAAAAAGGACTAAAATTTTGCACAAAGTTGTCTTACAGATGTCTTTTTGTTTACGTGTTTAACGTTTTTTCATACATTTTATTTGAATTAACATTTCTAGACTGATTAATATAACTGACTAATATCTATCACGTGTGATAGCAAAAACGCATCATTAATTATGCGGCAGTATGCTTGGGAAACATACTTGGTTTGCCACCAGGAGTTTGTCGTGCTGGCCAATGCCACCCAGGAACTCCTTCGGGATCGTGGGAGGTATTTCTTGCACGACGGCCTCCACCTCACTGCAGGAGGTAAAGTGGTCCTAGATTTGCTTCAGGGTAGGGCAGTCGGTAGGATTAGTCAGGGAAACGACTAGAAACTGAAATTGGGAAGTTGCCAAAATCGCTTCCAATCAGCAGAAGCAAAACATTTAAAATTGTAATTCTAAATTGTCAAAGTATAAAAATAAATGAATAACATTTCGAGAAATGGTTGAATCTGAATCATCGGACAGTATTTTTGGCTCTGAATCTTGGCTGACTATTGAACATTGTTCTGAGGAATTTTTTCCTAGTAATTTAACTGTACATCGTAAGGACAGATTAGATGGGATACATGAACAAATTCTTATGTGGTTATCATTTTTTCAAATCGCAGACAAAAAGTAGTAATACATTAGATGGAAATGAAGCCGGTTGGGTTGATGTTGAATCTAGAGTTCTGCAGGGCAGTGTTTATGCCCCCTACTGTTCCTACTCTTTGTCAATGATCTGCCTAATCTTCTTTGTAATTCTAAATTTTTTGCTGACGATTCTGCACTGTACGATGAGGTCAGAGTTGAGGATCCATTAAGATTGCAATGTAATTTTGACATCTTATCAGAATGGTGCAGAACATGGCAGCTTAAACTCAATAAAGACAAGTGTTTGGTCATGAGGGTTTTCCGTGAAAGAGCGAAACCACACCAGATAGGTGTTCCTTTAAAAGTCGTTTGGGAATCACCATCACGGACAATATGCACTGTGATACACACATCAGTAAAATAGCTGGTGAGCCAAACCAACTCCTTAGATTTGTACAAAGACGTTTTCGAAATTGTCCTCGAAAAGTTAAAGAAACGGGATATTTATTATTAGTCCGACCACTAGTTGAGTACTTCTGCCCAATTTAGAATCGTTGGAAGCAGGGGCTAGAAATGGTGCAGCGTAGAGCTGCTAGATTTGTAACTGGTTAAATACCTGCGAGGCAAGAGCGTCTCACAAATTATCAAGGATCTACAGTAAAAAACCTTGCGATAAAGACGGGAGGCTCAAAGCATGGGGCTCTTTTAAAAATTTACCTTATCAGGTAATTGTAATTTGGTGGAGGGAATCTTTAAACGTAACCACTGAGGTGGTAGAAACTTTCATTCCAACCCGCTTATGGAACTCCGAGCACATTCGGATCTGTACTAATAGTCATTTTTTCTGCATGCCATTTGACGTTGGAATTGGGGTCCGACACCCCATTGAGGTGGCAATCACCGAAAAATATTGGGTTGATAGATTACACCCTTTACCACATGGCATATCAATTCCTGCTAGTAGGGTACTGAATTGAATTAAATGACTTACTTTTTTTTTAAAAAAAAAGCTCTTTCCACTCACTGGTGCTAGTCCTGTTACTGTATACTTAATTAGACGTAATCACTTTTTTACACAATTACCCTCCCCCCTTCCCCCACTTATTGATCAGTGCTATTTTGCTGCTGAATTTCTCAGTTAATTATTTGTCGACTCATTTCAGATGCGGAGGACCACGCGACTGCAACCACCTCCATAGATCCATCCACCTCCACTCCATCTGCACCAAGCGCAGCGGCCCCCATCGAGCCGAATCGGCATGCCTGCGGCTATCAGCTGTGCCGCTTCAGCACCAACAGGCTGCTGGAGCTGGACGGGCACCTAACTGAGTGCTCGCGCCACTACGTGGGTGATCTGCTCTACTGCAAGCAGTGCTACTCAACCTTCCGAGACCATGCTTCCTTCCTGGAGCACCTGCGCAGTCACGTGGCCAAGGTGTTTATCTGCGGCCTGTGTGGCTACACAGCGCAGCTGCCCCACTACATGAAGTCGCACATGCGTAGCACGCACCATCTGGCGTTCGAGGACACGAAGTGCAAGGCGCGCTTTCCGGAGTCGGACAGCTTGTCAGAGACGGCTGAGTACATCTACGAGCCCGTCGTGCCCAAATTGGTGATCCGGCAGGACCCCAGTGGCACTGTGGTGCTCACTAGCGAGGTGGCCGCACCCAGTGCTGCTAACAAGAGCGTCGTGGCGGAGGATCTCGAGGTCGACGACGTGGACAGTATCCCTACGCAGAGCATTTTCACACGCCACGTCAGGTGCCGCCACTGCAAGTACTCCAGCAAGGTGACTATGCGACTGTTTTTATTTTATAATGATTAGGTTAGGCATAATTTATTTAATCACTTTAATGGCCATTACATACTCAATGTTTACTTGTAAAATGGTTATATAATGGCAGTTAGACAATAACGCATTTATAATAAATTAAACAAAACGTTAAACACAACATTAAAGCCTCACTCCATTAAACAAGTCACTAACAATTTCTCCCCAATCCTTCCATCACCCGATCTTTATTAAGTTATTATTAATGGTTTGTTTTTTGAATTTCTAGCGAATACTTGGTAATTCTTTTTTTTACTTTATTTTTACTATCAAGTTTTAGAAGTTCCTCAGAAATATCATTAAAGCTTGATGGTATCATATATTGTAAAATTGTTTTACTATACTTATTTCTAGTATGTACATGTTCCATTTCCAAAATAGGAGTAAAGTTATTATTATTATTATGAAGGTGCGGCAGAATCTCATCCGACACATCGAGCAGTGCAAGAAGGAGCGCGCGGCCAAGACCCTGCCGGAGGCCGGTGCAGGCAACGGAGGCCTCGATGCAGCAGCACCTGTCACTGCTGGTTCAGCAGGCAATGCCAACCCCAGCCTTCGGATCTGGCATCCCAGGCAGGCCCCCATCTATGTGCGAGTGAGCGAGCGCTTCCGTTGCTGCATCGGAGACTGCACCCAGCTGGAGGGCACGATCGGCGAGTACGAGACACACATCACTAGCGTGCACGCAGACGTGGTCCAGCTGCCCTGCCCGCACTGCGGAGACGAGTTTGATGACATCTCCGACTTCCACCTGCACATCCGGCTGCATGGCCCTAACCTATTCCGCTGTTCGTACTGCACGTATCACCACTACCACCGCAACCTCATCACCGGCCACTGTCTGGACCAGCATCCCGGGGTGCCGGCACTGGTGCGCACCCTGCGGCAGGAACACGAGATCGACGTGCCCGACAACAGCCTGGTGTCCAACTGGCGCCGCAACCAAAAGGATGCCGGAAGGACGTCGACTGGCGCCGCTGTTGTGGGACCATCCCGGAACGACGATGCCGAGCTGGCGTTTACCTGCCCGACCTGCAACAACTTTAAGGCGGCCTCCAAGATCGACATGCGAATGCATCTCATTGAGGAGATGAAGCTTGAGACCTTCACCTGCTCTCGCTGCTCGCATGCGTGCGACGCGGCGGACGCCATGCAGAGGCACTGGTCGGGCGCCCACCCTGGGGAGCTTCCCGATTTCCAGGTCGGAGTCGATCCGAAGCATGACACGCTCATCGAGAAGCTCCTAGAGAGCCAGGTAGAGAACCGACGTATGATGGCCGACAATCAAATGGCACGCGCCAGTGTCACCGTAAGCCAGCCCAATGACGAGGGCGGCGAAGGAACCAGCGGTATAGTGTACCCATGCCCCAAGTGCCCTTTCGTCCATCCGTCGAAGAGCTTCGCCCGCTCGCACATCCTCTCCCACCTGCAGATGCAGACCAACAAGTGTACGCTGTGCGGCGCACAGTTTTCGCGTCTGCAGCACCTGAGGCGCCACAACGACTTAGTGCACCCCAAATCGCCTCTGGTCTGCCACAAGGAAAAAGACGTGCAAATCGAGGCCTTCGTCGACTGGGTGCTCAAGATGCTTGAGATTGCAGCTTATGGTATGTCTCGTCCTCCCATGGTATGAAATATTCTCGCAAATTTGGAAGACTTGATTTCTTAGTGAAGTAAAACAGCTTATCTGTCCCACATATTCAAGTAGAATCGAGGAAAAAAAAGCCCTCTTATAGTTTTTTTTTGGTGAAAAATGCTCAGACCGAGATATTCATCCCAGTTGTAGAGGTTTCATACTTAACCAAGTTCGACTGTACCCGATAACGTGGTGCTAAAGTCTAATCAGAGTCATATCATTTGTTTTCCTCGCCAGCTAGTGACAGCATCATCCCGCGGCCCATCACCCTCACGTGCCAGAAGAACGGCTGCCTGATGCAGTTCAAGGACCTGAAGAAGTTCAATGAGCACTTCAAAAAGCACGTCCACCGTAGCGCTGGGCCTGCAACTGCCGAGCCGAGGCCAGGCACCAGCGCCGACTTGGATCTCATCGAGGAAGGGCTGGAAGGCGGAGGCGAGGAGCTGTTGCGTGCCAATTACGAGCTCCGCTGCCCCTATTGCAACTTTAAGCACCGGGTGAAGGCCAACGTGCGGCGGCATATCCTGCGCCACTACGACTTCAAGTTCTTCGCGTGCAGCTACTGCTCCCTAGAGGGTCTGGAGCACAAGGACATCGTGGCTCATTGCCGCAACCTGCACGCAGGCCAGCCAGTGGCGGTTATCGAGAAGCCCCGGCCGCAGACCCTGGAGCTGCGCCAGGTCGGCTTGCGCACGCTGGTGGTCGTGGACGACCTGGCCAAGGTGAACCAGGCCAGCACATCCAGGACCGGACGGTATCACTGCGCGGACTGCGAATTCTCTACCCCGGGGCTAGTCTATGCACGCTACCACTGCCAGAACCGGCATCTGATTGCCTCCATCCTGAAGGTGCTGCACGAGGGCCCCGCAGAACCGGAACCAGTGGCTGAAGAACCCCGCGAGTGCACCATCTGCCACGAGCGGCTGATAGGCGCCAAAGCCTTCCTGGACCACATCAAGAAAAAGCACTCTAGAAGTGATACAAAGAAGCGGAGAAAGCAAAACCACGCCGGGCCGATGGCCAAGCGGCACTCCGGTCTTGTGAGCCGGAGGACTTCAAGCGATCCTGCAGACGTGGTGGCCCACAGGTGCCGCTCCTGCGGCAAGTCCTTCCGGGAGATGGACAAGCTCCAGATGCACTTTTCAGTATTCCACCCTATGGAGGAGCTCGTCCACGAGGACGTGCTGCGCAGGGAGATGTTCCAGTGTCCGAGCTGCGCGTTTGCATCGGTCTTCTTCGAGGAGGCCAAGGAGCACGTTCTGCACGAGCACGCGCTTGCGTTCCGATGCGGCCTCTGCTCCAAGCTCATGCGGTCGAAGGAAAGCGTGGTGCGGCACTCCAGGATCCTGCACAGCAACGTGAAGGCCATGGTCGAGAGAAACCCCGAGTTCCGGGAGCTGAGCTCGAGGCTCATGCGGCAGCTGAAGCACAGCTCAAGCAGCTATAGGCAGTCGGTTGCGGCACAGGCTGCCAAGAGCAATGCTGACTTGCCGGTCATCGACATCGAGGATGACGATGATGTCGTTGCCAAAGATGCTCCAATGGAAACTTCGAGCTCGGTGCCGGAGAGCGATGCATCCTCCTTGATGGAGACCGCGGAATGTGGCAGTACTTCTTCACTGGCGGAAAGCACGCCACCGATGCCGGAGAAGGAAAGCGAGGACCTGCTGGATGAATCAGTCTCTCCAGATTCTTCAGTGCCTTCAGACTTAAGTCATACGGCTCCGGTGATCCATGCTCGGGCGGTGGCCCGGAAGTCCACAGCCTCTTCGCCCCCAAAGGCAGTCGACATCACGCGCGGCAAGAAGCGGAAGATGTGGGATAAGTCGACCGCAGTGTGGCACCGCAAGAGGGTCAACCTGGAGCAGCAGTTCCCTGGCGGCTTCTCCTTCTACGGCTTCAAGCCTGAGGAGGTGGACTTCTCCCGACTGACGGCCTACACCAACTTCAGGGGCCTGAGGAACGCGAAGATGTCCGGAGAGCACCTGCGCGAGGTGTTCAACCTCTTCCCTGTGGTGCTCGTCACACCACTGAAGATCGACGTCTGAAGCCCGCACCTGCTGCGGAGTTTCCACCGCGGTCGAAAAGTACGTCCGTTAGCTAAAGGTGGAGAAAACAAACATTGAATCTTTTTTATTTTGAGTTCTCTATTGTTATTAAGTGTAAGAGCAGGAGGACCATTAAGGCTTATGCTAGGGGGGCCGGAAGAAGCTCAAGGTATTTCATGTTATTTTGTGGACAGGATGGTCTTTTGACAAGTTCCTAAAGTAGGAAGGATAAGCCAGGTTTTTGGTTTTTTAAGCCGAATCTTTCTGACAAGGTTTGACTCTGCGCCTTAATGGACATTGTATCAATTTAAAATTATTTCGAGTTTTTGTTTTGATTTATTTTTCTCCCCTCGCTAAAAATGGCGAAAACTGGAAATACGACGACAGCGATAAGTGCGCAGGAGGAAACGCTGAAATTCGTATTCGCTCAATCTCCGGTTTTATTTCAAGTTTGATGATTTCCCAGAAACTGCTCGTTTATTTTTACCAGAGATTTTTGTTCTCTGCTTTCTTGCTCCTGTAAATTTAAATTTATCGAGCGGCTCGAAAGGATGCGAACAAAATGGGGAAATGCATAGTTTTTTTAAGGATGCGAATTTCACAGGTCGTAATTTAAAAGCGCCACCAATTTCTCATTGCACATCTTTTAAATTAACGATAAATTGGGCACATTATTTTAAGCCGCGAATGGGTTCTGGCTGGAGTGTAAATATCGTGCAATACCTTTGAACTATCGTTAATGTTAGGTAACGAAGAGGATATGCTCAGATCTTTGTCTACATGAATGATAATGATTTAAATTAAATTGCCGCAAATTAAATTTGGCACATGTTCGTTAGGACCTCGTACGAGTCGTCCTTGCTCGTACTGTAACTTGAAAGGATACTCCAACAATTTAAAAAATTCGAGCCCATTGTTTGCTTCGAGGCTTAAGGTGAGCAATGAAAATTAAGCGATGTCAGTGCTCTTTAGTGCTGGAAATTCCGGACACTACTGTGTGCTAGGAAATGTTTATGACAGCAAAATTAGTTTTCCCTCTCGTATAATGATTCCTCGGTCCTAATGACATTTTTTTGTAAAAATTTTTAAATTCTTCAGTTCATCTTTATGGCCAAAGTTTATTTATTTATGCGTTTTCAAAATAACAAGCTTTTTGAATTTGAAGTTGTTCCAGAAAAATATCATAGCGAAGGAAGAATAATGCCAAATGAGGAGGAGAAATTAATTTTGTGTATAGGCAGTCGTGGGACCGAAACTCGAGTTGTACATTTTTACCATTACAGGTGATCATTTGAGGATCACTTTTAGTTGTTTTCTGTAAGGGCCACCTCTGTGGGCAGCGAATATTAGACTCCTGTGATATTGTGTTTACGTATTTATTTTCTCTTCATTATTTTGTACCCGGTAACAGTGATGCTTCATAGCCATTCACCGTTTTTTTTTTACTTAATTGTTCGCATATTTACAGTTTATCTCATTTTTTCTAATTGAAATAAAAGCGAGAAGTTAGACGAACACTTCCCAATCTTACTTGCTCCGAAATTGTCTGGCTCGATTTGATAAGAATTGCAGGTTCGCAAAGTGAATTGAAAAAGAATTACACGTATTAAATTCCCTGTAAATAAACAGTGGTCGACCAGTTTTTAATGGGGAAAAATGAATTTGACAATTGCAATAAATAATTGAAGTTTTGCAGGATTTTAATGCAGCAGTTGAAGACAGTCTTATCGCCAAAATCGAGGTATTCGAACGGATGTGTCTACCCGAATCGTCCTTCGTAACAATCTATACAGTACTCACGTTTTTTCGTTTTAGGAATTTTCACCAGTTCAGTGTATTAGCACGATGCCATTATCAAACTACTCTGAAACCGTCTCCATCGATTTCTGGAAGTAAAATTTACAGGTAAGGAGGTGGTCAAGTTGGTACCAGCTCATTAACAGAATTTTTTAAAGAGAACTGAATACTTTTCGATTCTTGTCCATTTCAAAGAAAATGCTACTTCAGCTAAATCTAATCTATTTTTAACATTTTTGAACTTTATTTTACTGCAGGCTTTCTCATACTTTTAATTGCTCGCGATTTATTTAGTAATAAAGCTGTTAAAATTTACTTTTAAATGCCTTTTTCGGATATTAATTTTAACAAATAGAAACAAAAGTGCAATGTTAGTTTCAGTCTCCCAGTTCATGCTAAAATTTAAAAAAATTATTTCCCTTACTAACCCAAGTAATTTCCCTGACTGTTTGAACATTAGGGATATTGCGTTTTTATCAATCTTTAGTACTTAAGGCACCTCTCATTGGAGGCTCAACTCAAAATTCACCATTTGTAAGGATGTGTCTACTATCCCTGATTTTACAGGTATGCACGAACCTTGCATGTAAACCTTCTGTAAAGTTGTTTTCATTTAGTAAGTTATTTAAATATATGATATGATCCAATTTTTGCAACAAGTCACATCTAGCATACTTGCCATATTTTGTTTGTTACCTCGATGACACGATCTCAAGTACCGTTGATGGCGATGTGGTGCGTTTTGGAGTAACTTCAATGACAAAAGGCTCGGCAGGTAACAGTGCGAAATTTTAATCTTAAAACTTTTACAAGTAATTCGCTCTCAATAAACTGCATCTCTTGATGGATGCAAATCCATCCCCCCGAAAGGCACTGTACGCAAGCGTATCGTAAACTATTTACATTTTTAGTATTTACACGATCGTACATCTAGAATTTTTACAGCGTTCAAAAAAATAACCATTTCCAGTGGGTTTCGGCATCAAGCTTAGGAACACGATCTTCAAAATACACCAACTTTGAAAAATTAACGTGAACAGAGTTTAGGCGAGATGCCTCAATGGCAACAAATTAGAAACTTTTACCTCTGTATTCAACATGTACAAAAATAACACTGAATTACAGAAAAATAAGTGCTAAACAATCTCCGTTTTATGCGAATGTCTGACATTTTTTCCACCTTGGCTCACAGTTGTCACTACGAGGTTTTCGGAGATCACAAACGGTCAGCACATTCGGTGGAGGCGTTCCTGTTTGGACCAAGGTAAGCAGTATTTCGATTTTCACTTACTTCCAAATTTATTGATTAGCCCCCTTTTACTTTTGCATCCTTGAACCAACGTTCGCTTCGGAGGTTACATTAATCAGTTTGTCGATTAACCACCCGAGAAACATTTAGAATTTCCCAGTTTCGATTATTTTTTCCGCATACAATCAGTTTATTCAGAAACGAACAATTCCGGAAATATTCGACAAAAAGTATTGACAAGGCGCCAGGAAATTCGGTTTCAGGGATATAATTTAGTAGCATGCACCTTCCCCCACGACCCCGATATTTCCTATCGATTGAAAAAAACGTAATAAAAAAAAGTTGATCGACGTTAATTATTCTACATTTGATTTCTAATCGTTCGATAATTGTGGGACGGGAGCTGCCAAGAATTAAATTTAACGAAACTTATCAGGGCCGTGACGGAATATCTCAAAGTGGGTTGACGTTCTCGCGAAACGTCTATAATCGGAAAAAAAAGCTATCTGCCAAACCAAATTTCCAACCGATCCGAACAGGAACGTCCCGACTGCTTGCGATTGCTTGTCTCTTTTAGCATCGACTTCCGGTGCTAACTCGAAGGAAAAAAAAAATTTGATGTATTCAATTGTAAGAAGGCGCTTTGGTTCACTCTTAACCGAAGGATGAAAACGTTTTTCTGCGTTTAGCCATCGTCCTTCGGCCCTTTCGTCTGATGGTCAGCTCCGGTCCTGGGTTCCTAGCTTAGGGCTTTTCCTGGTCTTTTGCAGGCCTCAGCTGCAAGATCTGCAGGATCTTGGGCAGGTTCTCGTCACACTCTTCCAAGTTCTCGAGGGCCTCGAGGCCCTCTTCGGCGGTGATCTCGGCGGAGGGCACAGTCTCTTCCTTCTCTACCGGAGGCTGACTGGTTGTAGCTTCTTCAACTATCTTCGGCTTGGGACCTCGCTTCTTCGGTTCGGCTTTGATCGTTTCGGGTTCGGTTTTAATTTTTGCAGAAGTTATTCCGAGTTTCGTTTCTGATGCACTAGCCTTGGTTGCGGAAGGGCCAGCCCTGGTTGCCGAGACTCCTGCACTGCCCTTGATGGCCTTTGCCTTCATCAGCGACTTGGCCGCAGCCCTGGACTTCTTGGCCGCCGGAGAGTCTTCGTCCTTCCGGGCCTTGCCGCGCAGCTTGTACTTGCCGACTTGCACCGCTGCCTCATCGCTCTCCAGGAAGTGTCGGGCTCGCTTCGAGAGCCTGGTCACCCTGGAGGACTTTCTGGTCGGCTTTGGGGGCGAGGTCTTGGCTTCTTCGGTGGGCTTGCTAATGGCAGACTGCGCTCTTCTCAGGGCCTCCAGTTTGTAGGCTTCCAGGCGACTTGGCTTGCTGGTGGAGGATGGAGTCGAAGAAGCTGGGGTGCTCTTCGGATCGGGCTTTGTAGAACTGTCCTCCACGGCTAGTGCCAGAGGCACAGGATCCACTTTGGCAGTGGCAATGTCGCTTAGCGGAACGATGTCCATTGTGGCTACCTCTTGCTCCAGTATCTTCTTCAGGTTCTCGCGTTTGGATGCCTCCAGGCGGCTCGGTGCGCTCTTGTGCATCGAAGCTCCGTCTTCCTGGTCTTCGACTGTCTCTTGAAAAGTGAAATCGGTGATGGTGGGCTGTTCTACCAAAGGCTGTGCATCAGTGGCAGGTTCTGGACCACTTGCGGCATCGGGGTCTTTATCCGCAGTGCTCAACTCGCCCTCCTGCACCATTTTCGTGATGTTTTCGATCGTTTCTTCCTCGTCGTCCGGGACTTCTTTGGCGGCTACCTCCTCTTGTGCAAAGTCCTCCGGAGGCGAGACTGCATCCACACTCAAGGCGAAGTCGATGACCGCAACGGCAGTGCTCTGATCATCCGGAGCGATCTTGTTCCTCTTCTCATCATCACACTCGAGATCCGCCTCTGAAGCACTGCGCTTCTGTCCTCTAGCTTGCGCATCCTGCACCGGCGCTTCTTGCGCTTGGCCGACTTCTGGAGACGTCCTAGCCCTCTTCTGCTCCGGCTGCTCGGTGGGGTTGTCCGGAGCACTGCGCTTAAGTCCCCTGGATGTGGAAGCCTCGGAGGTCTCTGGAGCCTCCGGAATCTCTGCAGGCTGAGGCGTTTCCAGAAATGCAACAGGCGCCTCTGGTGTCAATGTGACAGACTCTGGGTGAGCGAGGTTTTCTTGCGCCCGCGTCTTGTCCGCGTCAGAGTCGCTGAAGTCGCACTCGAACGCAGCGGCGTCGTCCTCACGCTCGTGCTCCCTGGCGATGTGCTTCTGCAGCGTGACTGACCTCGGGAATGTCACGCCACAGTGCTGGCACATGAACTTGTAGACCTTCTGCGGCTTGTCCTCCGGGACCGCTTCCGTGGAGCGCTTCAGGAGGCTGAATATGTCACCCACGAACTCCATCGAGGGCCCGATGGCCAGCATCTCATCGTCGTCGTCGTCCTCGTCACTGTTCACCGACCCGTTGCTGGAGCCGGATGGCGACATCGCCGGGTTGTCGTCTTCACCGGAATCCTCGGTCTCGGAGCGAAACGACCGGGTGAGCAGCACCCGGTCCACGGTCACGATGTCCCCGTCGAAGTCGTCCTGGTCTTTCTGCTCGTCGTCTCGCTCGGTATCACCGATTGCCGTTCGGTCCTGTGCTTCAGCATCACCAATCGGGCCCTCTGATTGTCCACTTCTAGCCACGGAGGTACTTGACACTCCGGCGACTGCCACGGTCACCGCTTCGCTACCTTTCTTGCCATCTTCTGCAGTCACAGCTGCGACATCTGGTACCGCTTCTGGGCCCGACAACTCTGCTGTGACGGTCGCTTTGTCGTCTTCAGCATCCTTACCGTAACCATCTTGAACCTTGGTTGTTGCGCTGGAGACATCTGGCAGGCTTTCGAGCTGCAAGACCTGTTCTGTGTTCTCATCGATTGTTGGCGTAGTCACGTCTCTCGCCGCAGGCTCTTCGGCAACCGCTGCTTCAGTCATTGGCTGCTGGGCCATGACCTCCATCGTCTCTACCACGGTGCCGTCCTCGCTCAGGATGACCACCTGGTATTGCATCTCCTTGCCCTCACCCATGAGCTTCTTCACCTCGTCCTCGATCGTGGTCAGCGTGTCTTGCGGCACCACCTGCGTCTTATCCTCGTCCATGGACGTGTCCCGCATCAGGCTGCGCGCCCCCACTGACGTCCTCTTGGACCTGAGGAACTGCAAGAGCCCCTTGCGCATCTCGGCCTCGTCGATGACCTCGGCGACGGCAGGCTCCTGATCCGGGTGGCTCTGGGCAGCGTGCAGGGTGGCTTCCCTCTGCCCAGAGAACCTCTCCCCGCAGGCCTGGCAACGGAACGGGTTCGCGCTGAAGTGGCCGAGCAGGTGGGCGTGCAACCTACTCTTGGCGCCCCCGACCCTGACGTCACACCAGGGGCACGATCCCCGATCCAGGGCCTCCTTCCATCGCCTTCCCTCGGCCGTGAGCGGGTCCTCGTCGTCCGCAGCCAGCCGCATGGTCTCCTCGCTGGGGATCACGGCCGACTCCATCTTCTCGGGGCTGAGCTTCATCACGCTGCGGATGTGCCGCAGGATCTTGGCCAGGTCCTCCGGCATGGCCTCCTCGGACAGCCAGATCCGGGGCTTGACTGGACCGTGAACTGCCGTGTGCTGCTTGATGCTGCCCTTGCTCTCCCCCCGAAAGTCACAGTGGCCGCACTTGAAGGGCCGGTAGCCGTAGTGCTCGTACAAGTGCCGCCTGACCATCACCTCGTTCAGCGTCATCTGCTGGTCACACACGGGGCACTGGAAGATGGACACCGTGAGCCCTTGAACAGGCTCTCCATCAACCGCGCTGTCTTTACCGTCGGCTACTGTTGGGATGGCACTCTGCTCGAGAAGATCGTTGACCCTCTGGGCGGCAATCTGCTCACCCTCCCTCAGGAACTGCTGGATGGTCTCCTCCAGCCCGTCTGGCTTGTCCATCTCGATCTGGTAGACAATGATCTCGGCGTCGTGGTCGGCGCCGTGCTCGACCACCTTGTGCTCGGAGGCGGCCTGGAAGTCGCACTCGCTGCATTTGAACGGGAAGTAGTCGTAGTGCGCGTAGAAGTGCTCCTGCAAGCACCGCTCAGTGTAGGCTAACGTGGCCTGGCAGAAGGGGCACTCGAAATGGGCGGTGAGGGGATCGTTCTCCTGTGCA
>JAQIXS010002324.1:0-23508 GCA_034700785.1 Rossiulus vilnensis
CACACTCAGCAAGTTTGCCAACCAACATCCCGGCGAATGGGATTCGCTTCTGCCGAATGCCTTGTTGGCAATCAACACCGCCACCCAGAGTAGCAGCAAGATCTCGCCATTCTTCTTGCTTCACGGCTATGCTTCACATTTGCCGCCTAACAAAACTCGTCTTGGGACTGTCATCGATGACACCAGCCGTCTCGACCAGGTCTCAAACCTAGCCGACATCCGCAATACTTCTGTTACGAACATCGCCCAACAACACATCGCTAACAAACGCCAATTTGATTCCAATTGAATCGAGAAATCTTTCTCACCCGGAGACATTGAGTAGCACGAGTGGCCACAACTCGCCGACGATAAGCTGACTTCTCGCTACAAAGGTCCGTACCGCATCGTCAGCCATGTAGGCAATGTCTGCTACCGCGCTGAGCATGTTAACAAGCCTGGCAAAACAAAAGTCATACACATACAAGCGCTCCGCTCTCGCACCGATCGGCCCAGTCTGGATGACCTAGGGGAGGCCACCTTACTTCCCGATCCTCCGTTTGACACCAGCGCTACACCACCGCCACCTACGCCCGCACCTCCCGCTCCATCTGACCCTGCTCGTCCGCAGAGGAATCGCCTCCCTCCTGTACGCTTTAAGGACTATGTGGACATCACTGATTTATCCTTTTAATGAGTTAATGCCGCGCTTCCTTTTTTCGCCTCTCCATTAACTGGGGGCGACTGTAAGGTATATTTTATGTAATGTCCATCCCGCTTTTTACCTTCATCCACGCCCGCAGTGCCACCCTCATTTTTAGTTTCATCTATTTTTCCCTCCAGCCATCTTGTCCTGGTACAATAAAAACACGTTCACGTACTTTTTCGCCTCCAAGTTTGTTTATGTTTTTTCCCTTCGATACGTTTCACTTTATTTACCTTATACAAAATGCCCAAAAGGTGGAATTCCCCCTTTCTGCACTGTGTTTGTTGTTTTTGTAACATCTGGCATCTAAATAATTCATTACTTTTAGTTTAACGGAGAATTATAAATGTTATTTTATGACACTTTTTATAATTTATGCTCAGTGATGAGTTATTAAGAGAAACCGAAAAAAATTGAGATGGCATCGTAATGATAGCATGATGGAGACTAGGCCTGGGAAGCGATTACATATTATTACATGAGGGAGGACCTCAAAAACCCAGTTTTATAATCACTATTTATAGCAATGCGGCTTTTAGTCACCATTGCAAAGAGTTACAATCAGACAACTTTTAAGTGCATTACTTTTCCAAGGTCAACTTCGTGCACTTTTGGCAGACAAGCAGCGATTGCAACACATACAAACTCCTTGTGCCAATATTACCATTGGAAAGAAGTGTAACCAACCTTTGGCCCACGGGCTAAATCACATCTGAGTTGCTTTTCTATTCATAAACGAAATATTCCAATTTTATTTTTGATGGGTATATACAATTTTTCAACTTTTTTTCTTCATAAATTATTATTTTAAGGAGGATTTTAAAACGATCTGTGTGCATAAAATACGGTCCTGCTAACTTAATGCACCTTTATAACATATTCTAAGGTGAATCTATCCTCTTCATTGTTTCATTACCGTTTTTTAAAAGTTAGCAAAGAACATTTCATTGATAATTATTTCTCTGACCAATAATGTTCTAGAAATGTGTAGGACGGACTCAAATTCACCATTATTTATTCTAGCTTCAAAAAACACACCAATAGAACTTTACTACATAGGTGACACATTTTCAAGGAGACTGTTAGACCTTCACAAAAGTACCACTTTTTTTCCAAAAGGTTTAATTTAGAACCGTGTTTCCATTTTATACAGAGTTCACTGTAAAAACAAATGTCTGAAATTTAGTCACTTAAAACGTTTTTTCCTTGTAGACAGGATTCATATCTTTAGGTCGTCTTAAAATGAAGTGTCTTAAATTCAAACAATATAGGCATCTTAATATTTATATATTCAGTTACTTAAAACAATTGAAATATGAGGGTAGTTTGAAAAGTAGGTTCAGCTGTAAAACATTATTTAGAAGCAATGCAAGATTGTAATGTTTTATTATAGCATTGAGAAATCACAATTTTTCTTATTTACACACATTTTTTCCACTGACATACATCCATTTTGGTTAGGCCACAGATTTCCGTAAACATCGCCAAAATGGACTGGATTATTGATGTGGTGATGATTTGGGTAGATGTTAATGGAAAATATGACTAAAAATGTAATTATGTGATTTCTTTTGGCTGTAATAAAACATTTACAATCGTGCATTGTTTTTTTATAATGTGAGTAAATTGTACTTGCCTCGCCAACATCACTCATTACTAATAATCAAAAGCACCTATTTGGTAAATTTCTAATCTGTATTAGGTTATTTTACATTTTATGATTTGATGCTATGCAGACAAATTGAAAAAATCAGCCAAATTGTAAAGTAAAATTTTTATTTACAAGAATAAATATTGCCTTTTAATGTTCTTGTGTCAACAGTATAATATTGTCATGTTTGTTTCTCTAGATGAAGTAGGAAACAAGTATGCAGCAAATTATTAAAGTAACAAACTATTTTAATTCTAAAATACAGAAACTTGCTGTTACAGCACTTTGAAGATTAACAATGAATGCTTAAAAACATATGAGCATTTATTTACTATGTATGTATTAATGATTGCTATTTAGATGAAACGATTGCTGTTTTTAAAGTACATGAACTATTGAAGATGATATAAAGCGTTTTTTTAATGAATTAAACTATGCTTAAAATGTTTTTAGTTAGTGCTGGTTTTTCAAGAAGATGCTGCATCTCTTCTATATTTTCAGTTTGCAATGATGCAGAATCACAAGAATGGTCATTTGTAAGTGCTGCAATTGCTATAGATGATTTTTGCATAGGGTTGTGCCTGACCTTGTTGTAGTGACGGACATAGTGAATAACTCGGCTGATTTGTGTTCTTAGTGATTGCTGAAATGCAAATAGTGTATTCATTGCAGTGTATCTTTGAGATAACATTTCATGTTTGCTACCAGTTGGCAAGTGTTAATATGCAGATATGATAAGGATTTCAATTTTTAAAGATGATGCATGTGGTTGTCTTTACACTTATTAATTTAAGAGAAACAGGGTTTTATATTTACTTAAAGAACAAAACGTTTAGAAGTACATATACTACCATTGTGAGTCATTACTAAATTAATTCAACATAAAAATACCTTCATAGTGGTTGTAATTTTCAGAAGGATTGTAAAATATTTCTTAAAAAATAAAAAAAAAAGATTATCAAAACTTGAATTAATTTTTAAAGGGCAAACGTTATAGCAATATGATATTTATGATAATATTTACAAAATGATATGAGTAAGTAATATTTACATATGGCACATCACAATCCTTGTCTGCTAGTTGAGGATATGCTTTAATTGAATTGCAGTAGGTGGCATAATCCTTTTTCGATGGAAATTCAACCAAAGAATTTAGATGATAAGCACATTCTCTAACAAACCGCTGCTGTGCACATAGCAAGTTCCCTTCTTTTTGTGCTTGAAAAACAACTAGTGAGAATACTAGTAAAGGTGGTGGTTGAGGAAGCCTAGCTCTTGATGAGGTTGTTATAGTTAAGTTGCATTCCCTAGTTTTATAAATTAATATTATGTTTATTATTAGCATCTTAATGATAATTTCTTATACATTTAAATTTAATAAATGCTAATTCAAAATTAGAAGCTGTAAAACACTGTACATTTTATAGATTATACATACAACAATATCAACTCAAAGGTGATACTTAAGTACTACTGACACTTTGCTTCCATCTGCGATCTCAGTGTTCTTGTCAATATCCACATCTTCTTTAAATATTTTGTTGAATATAAGGAAACTTGGATTCCAAGCATTTGAATTGCCATGCAATTCTCAAAGAGCATTGAATTCACTTTGTAAAACATCTAAATCTGTCTTATTGCCACGCTTATCTATGTGAATGACGACTTTCTTCCTGCCAGTATACTCCATTAACACATCTCTTGCTGTAGACATTAAGGCACCCTTTAAAATATGGTTTCTCTGAATTAAAATTGATAAGGATTTCAATTTTTAAAGATGATGCATGTGGTTGTCTTTACACTTATTAATTTAAGAGAAACAGGGTTTTATATTTACTTAAAGAACAAAACGTTTAGAAGTACATATACTACCATTGTGAGTCATTACTTAATTAATTTAACATAAAAACACCTTCATAGTGGTTGTAATTTTCAGAAGGATTGTAAAATATTTCTCAATTGGGACTGTTGGCAAAATAGGTGTTTGTATAACAAAAAGGGGAAGCAATATTTGCTTTTCAAAAGGAAATACGTCATCAGCAAAAGGGGTGCTTAAATAGCTCAATTTCAGACACATAAAGCGGATGCTGTATTTGCAGTCTTAAATTAGGACTGCAATATGGCTCCTCTCAGGTAAAAATTTATCACTACACCATCTGCCTTCTTTAATTTCTAACGATGCATAAATTATTAAATCACATTATTTCCTATCATCAATTTGATAAACACTTCAAAATAGAATGCAATGTCTCTAGTATTCCTTTTACAAAGTGGAAATCATTCAGACAGAATGTCTGGAGAAAGCAAAAGTTCATACATTCTCCAGAAGATCAATATGCCTTAAATAATGATATTTTAGGAGCAAATGTGGAATCTGGAAATTGTGAGTGAAATTTTCTCATTGATTTTTTTGAATTTATTTAGCAATGGTTATTAAAATTATCACATGGTATAAAGTAATGGTATCCTAAGTTATTTGCATAACATATCTTTGTTAGATAAAACAGTGTCACACAACTACCCTAGAGTAGCAAGTATGTTAAGGAGCACCATTTGCTTACAAATGCAGCTATAAATTCTGTTGTAGATGGAGTAAAAACTTTTATCACACAGCAATTTAACCAGATTAAGGTAATACAATTGTATATTTTGATATTGTGTATGAAATAAATGGAGAACTACTGCATAATTTGTGAAAGCTGATCATTTTTAGATGAAATTAACTTCTCAAGGCATTGAGACAACACCATTTGATGATCTTTTTGAAGCAACAATGTTTGACAGCATGCATACAAAGCACCAACAAGAGACGTTTTACTGAAGCATGTGCAAAAAGATCAAAGTTAAACCTGTACATTTAGGAACTAATATGAAATGGAAACTAGTCAAAGAAAACAAGAAGTCGGTCGAGGTTAAAGAGTTTAAGTATGTTGTACCATTTGCTGAAAATGTAGAGCCTTCTGTCTGATCCAGGCATTTTTGATGCAGTGAATAATAGGCAATGAAGAAAGCATGGTGTCTCGAGTGATATTTGTGATAGAGACATTTTTAAAAACCATGAATTATTCAAGAATAATCGAAATGCATTGTCAATTGTTGCTTTTTTGATGATGTGGAAGTTGTGAATCCTCTTGGTTCAAAAGTTAAAACTCACAAAATCTCTATATTTTATTGGTTTCTTGCACATGTACGTCCAGAATTCCGTTCAACATTAAAATGTATTCAATTACTTGGTATTATGAAGCATACCGAACTGAAAAAATGTGGTGCCTGTAAGCTATTACAAGATTTCAAAAATAGTTAAATGCATTATCACCTAAAAATGGTCTTGTTTTAAAACTCCATGGTGAGCAACATACTTTTAATGGTGCATTTATTGCTTTTCTTTGAGATACATTAGCAAGCAATGCAATTGGAGGCTTCAAGGAATCTGCCTCAATTTTTCACCGACCATGCAGATATTGTTTAGGAAATCAATAAGTAATTCGAGAAGGTGTTGTGGAAGACAGTTTTGAAATTAGAAATTTACATGACAACAAAACATTTATTGGAAGAATAAATTTTCCTGGCCTTTCTGATAAGGCAAAACGTTTTTGGTCCAAACATTATGGAATCAAATGTAATAGTGTATTAAATGATGTTCCATATTTTGATGTGACCAAAAATTTGGTTTTTAATATATTGCAAATTTTTTTTGAAGGTGTTCTGCAGCTTGAAATGCGACTTCTATTAAAGCACTTTCTGCAAATGAATTACTTCACATTAACAGATTTCAATTAAAAAATGGAAAATTTCTTAATGATTTAATAATTTAATAATAAAATAAAATAAAATAATAATCAAGCTAAGTCAACAAATATGCCAACGAAAATTAAAAAACACATAGCCAAAATACCCAGGCTTGGGAATAAGCAATTATCCTACCATTTATTGTGCATGAAGATGTTCCTAGTGGCAATAAGCAATCGGAATGTTTTACTTTTCTTTTTAAAATCATTACATTATGCACATCTGTTAATAATACAAAAGCTGATACATTGCTTTTAAAGCATCTGATTGATGTACACCATTCATTGTTTTTGAATTTGTATGGAAAAAGGAAAATCAACCCCAAAATGCATTTTATTATACATTTGGCTTTCCAAATTTTAAACTTTCGGCCACTTAGGAATTTGTGGTGTTTTCGTTTTGAAGGAAAACATGCATTCTTAAAATTAGCTGCTCAAGTTGTCATAAATTTCAAAAATATTCCCTACACCTTATCTGAAAGACACGAGTCCTTGATGTGTCTTAACTTTTTTAAAGATTGGAAATTCTTCATATCCCAGTGTTGATAACAATGATCCAACAAATTTTTCATCTATACAAACACTAGAGGTTTTAATTTATTCATTATTAAATTTCCAGCCACATTTAAAAAACCTTAGTGATCAAGAAGGAAAAATTACATGCATGAAATCTGTGACAAAAAATGGTATTACATACTATAAGAACTCTGTTATTATTTTGGAATACTCTGAGGCTGACATGCCTGTATTACTTCAAGTTTGTGATATTATTTTTGCAAAGAATGAAGTGTTCTTGCTATGCGAAAAAAAGATTGCAAAAAATTATGAGCCACATCGAAATGCCTTCACCCTTAGTAAAAAATTAGGAATTAAAATAATTTCATTGGTGAACCTCTATTTCCCACACCAATAAATTGTTGTAAAAGGTCGAAATGTCTTACTTGTATGAATGAAAAACTATTCAATTATAGAATTTGCCTAATGTGAAAAAATAAAGCTCAAGTCATTTTACGTGTTTGGCTTATGTTATATGTTTAATGTGTCTGAAAAACAACTCAAGCTATTTCAAATGCCTTTAACGTCCATCTGTTCCAAATTAAACACTTAAAAGGACTAAAACTATAAAAACATCTTAGATTGACATGCCATTTTAAAATTAAGACATGAAATATGTCTTTTATTAAGACTGTGGATTTACAGTGTAGCTTACATGATGTTGGTCATTTTTAGCTAAAAGCAATGCTGCAAATCTGCATACATTAAACTTGATGTGACGTCATTTTATAATGATATTATGTTGGACAACCACAAAAATTATCTGGGAGACGAACCAGATCTTGTGTCCGATAGAGCAACAGTGTTCCAACCACCAATAATAAAACCATTTTATAATTTGGAGGTGCCACTCAGCACCTTTGCAGAAATCAAGTACAGGCATGCTCTGCATTTCCTTATCAATTGGGTCCTTTAGGACCAGTGCGAGTACGTTAAGCGAGAACGAACTTAAAACTAAAATTTTACTTTTTTCCAGAGGTTTCTTTCACCTGTCTAATTCGATCAAGACTACTATCCCTAGTTTCAGACATTTTCAATAAAACGCATCAATAGAACCTTGTTAGAAGATAAACTGATGTGAAATCAGACTTGGATAAGGATTCCCAATGAAAGAAAGAAACTAAAATTTCATGACTTTATCAAAACAATTATAAAATATAATGAAAACAAAATTTTACCAATCACTCGCATGTTTAATTATTATTTAAGAAGCTCCATGTGTGTTATTGTTAATAGGGAAATTCCCTATTACTGCATACACGTAAGTGTGCCTGGGTAGGCCTTCTTTTGAGCAATAGCATAAACAAGTAATCTTTTTAGATTATGGTAATTTAAGGCTGGTCAGTGGGAATTCAGTAATGATAGCTATATGGGTGTAGTCAATTAACAAAGTTCATTTTCATATCATTATTATTCAGCAGTTACCGTACTAGAATTTCAGCTACCTGAAAGCGTAAAAGTGCACATCAAACATTGTCGTCACAGGACATCAGGCTAAAAAATTTGTTAACCATCATTGCACTTTAGGCTACACTGTATAATGCGATGAAGATAAAGTACCATAGTTTTTCGCCTGACGTCACATTTTTTCGTTACACCTACGTTTGACGCGTTCATCTAATATAGTGATACCGCCAGGAGGCCATACCGAACGGACGTGTCTCGCGTGGGATTCGGTTTTCTAACGTACAATCAACCTAAACTATTTCATCGCTCACAGAGATAAACAGTTTAACCTAACAAGCGCGAAGCTCTAGCAGGGGCTGGCTCGTCCCGTTTCTCGGGAGACCTCCAAGCCCAGCGCTTTAAGATAGTGGCTAAGGGCTTTCGGTATGGTGATTATTTACCAAAGGAATCAGCTTAGTAAATGAAATAACCCCTATTTTAATCAACTCACGATACCTTCTTATTTGAAGCTGAAGTATGGGACATAGCGCCTCACAACACAGGTTAATTATAGGATTTTTCAATGGCGGTCACCTTCACAGTTATTTCGTTGACCTCAAGATAAATTCCAAGCCATTTTTCTGCATTCTACCACTCTGCATCCTAATTAATCTCCCTCACTTGTTATGTAATGTACAACCCATCACCACTAATCAAGTATCACCTAAATCCCATCGTGGTTACGGTTGCTTGGGTAATAACTATACGACATTTTTTCCTCTCACAGTCATTGATGTAAATCACACAATAAAAACTTGCAACCATGCCTCACTGATAGTTAGGCTGACCCTTCACAAACTACTGACAATACATGGAATCGAACTGAACCCCGGCCCCGACATACCAAGTGCAATGCAGACACCAACTCCGACCGTCCCAGCTCCTTTCCAAATTCACCAAGAATTCAACGTTTCCCCAAGAGTAAATCTGGTAATACCAGCGTGGCCGCCACACCATCAACTTCAGGCACTTCATTGTTGTTAGATAGGCACAATGACAACCCAGTCCTCGATGCAGTTCTGGCCTTGTTAGCCCATATTACCACGAAATTAGAAGCGCAAGGAAATCTTCGCACGTTGCCGATGCAAATGGCCCAACTTGAAAATAAACTGACCAATTACATCAATTTAACTTGCTCCATCCACTTCCTAATTGCAGAAATAGTTAGCAGAGGTTAAAAACGTGGCACTTCAGAACTATGTAATCCTTAGCATGAAATCACATCTGTGAATTTTGAAATTGCAGACAGGGTTAAAAAATTAGAGGATGCCGCATCAAACACCGTGCATAAATCTCCCACGTCTCCTTCCCAGGTTAAAGGAGAGAATCCTGCGTATTGTTTAATGTCCCAAATCCCGATTCTAATTCCACGTGGGAATCTCAAATTAGATTCATTTTTGCTACTATTGGATAGACGAGCCACAACAAAATTTCATTGCTGGCCATACACCCACTTAGATGCATTCTTCATGGTGTGAGGATCAGACCGGTAGGGCTAGTCCTCAAAGGTGGGGAGGGCGATTCAGGCCCGATTCCCCTAGCAGATAGGCTGCGTCGGCTGGTGCCGATCGGGTGGTGCGCTCAGGATCGGATGAGTCCGATCGTCCCGTTCGGGTCGGTGGTGATGAATTGAGTGGAGGACAAGGAATGGTATAGTACGTAAAATGCCTTTAATGAACAATGAATCGCGTGCGGGCTCGCTACAAGGCGCGCTATGAACTTCTGAAGTGCTCTAGGCAGAATGCGGATGGATTAAGAATGAATCGAACAATGCAACATGGATAAAAATGTATCTCTCTCCTTTTACAGGTCTGGGAATCAGAAGGCACTGGGAGGCTCGAGCTTGCTCCTGAGTTGGAAGACTTCTAGAGGATGAAGTGAAGTGCTGGTAAGTTGTAGCTGCTTTTATAGGTCTCAGCGTGGGAGTTCTGGTCACGTGGTTTCGGTGCCGGTGTCTTCCAGATGGTATGGGCACAATGGGAAGGGATTAAGAGTCTACTGCAGCTTAATCCCCCTTCATTGTTTCGTAGCACAAATTGTCGGGCCTTCTTGATGTTCTGAGGAAATTGAGCATGTCTCAGGGTCGTGTAGGGGCCCTGGTGCATGTTCAGGATCAGGGTTGGGACATCTGGCGTGAGAACTGGGTCAAGTCCTGAATCAGCGTGGTCTCAAAGTCCCTTCTGGTCCTTGGGGTCACACTAATCGATGAAGCCTGTGGGTGTCGTGGGAGCGGGTACGACTCACAATGTGAACCTGACCATAAAAACGAGACCATGGTAAATGAACTTGCTAACCGATGGGAAGGGAAAGGCTTTATCAACGAAAGGCAACAGAAAAATATTGCATGCCGCACGGGAGTGTCCTCCCAAGACTGTATGGGTTACCTAAGACACACAAACAGAACCTTCCCATGCGCCCTGTAGTCTCGTTTGTGCGAGCCACCACATACGAACTGTCAAAATTCCTAGCCAACATCCTAGGGAACATCACCAACTAAACAACTCTTAGCACCAAAAACGGCAAGGAATTTGCAAATTTCATCAGAACTGTCCCAGCTGACCACTCTATGGTATCGTTTGACGTGGTGTCACTACACCAACGTCCCAACCGAACTAATGGACGACATCATTAGAGAAAATTGGCGAGGACTACAACAGCACACTGACCTACCTATGGATGAAATTTTGATCGGATTGAGACTCTGCCTATGCTCTACCTTCTTTTCCTTTAACAATAAAATCTATACCCAGACCTTCAGCATGGCAATGGGTTCCCCCATTACGGCTGCTGTGGCTGACCTCAAGTTAGAACACATGGAAGCAAAATTATTAAACAGCCTCAACATGCCTCTGGTATAGCAAAGGTATGTGGATGACATCTTTTTGATTAGCAAAACGAGCAAGATCAACAACCTTCTGAATACCATCCACAACTTCCACCCCAGGATAAAGATCACAATCAAGCATGAGAAGAACGCCTCTCTTCCATTCCTTAACGTTAACGTCGAAAAAGCAGAAGATGACTCCACTCGGCTCATCCGGTCTCCATTAAAAAAAATGATGCCGAAGCTCATTTCAGGCAAGTAATCACCCTCACTAGCGAGGATGAACAGAGGAAAAGACTGATTGGCTCGACCTTCCAGATCCTTCTTCAGAACAACTATCTTAAGGGATTTTTAGCAAGTGTCCTGCATGCTACAAAATTAAAACTAGCCAACAACCAGACTGCGCTCCCAACAGACCCAAGAAAATGGATAGGAATCTATTTTAACGAAACAACCTTCTACAACTTGAAAATAAAACTTAAAGACATGCAAGTTCAACTAGCTCCAAAATGTTCTCTTACGGTAAACTTCCTCCTACCGAGCAATAAGGACCCACTCCCCATCCCAAAGAAGAGCAACGTAGTGTACAATGCTAGATGTCTCAACTGTGACAAGGTATGCATAGGCAGAACAACAAACAGATTAGAAACTAGATTTCACGGCCATAGATCCTGCATCAAAACCACGGATCTACGCAGTTCCATGGCAGTCCACGTCCTGGAAAACCCGGGCCATAGTTTTGACCTCTCATCCCCTAGAATCCTGCAAAGAGATTCAAGAAATAAGGCCCTCACCCTAAAAGAAAATTACTGCATCCTTGCAGAGAGTAACGCCATCAACATGGCAAGGGAAAGGGGGACTATCCCCAATGCCTACATCCCCACACTGACCAGCCTGGGGATGAAACGCCCCCCACGTGCCAATATTCTATTCAACACAAGGGTACACTCAACAAGTACCCAACCATCCACAACTCAGAACCAGCAAAGCACACCCAACATCATACAACAGGTGAACACCAACAACAACAACCGAACACCCATGAACCAAACGCAGCAAACAGCTGGTATAACAAATAACAAAACTGTTCCAGTGCCAAACCAAGCTGTTCACAGCAACAACACACGCACATGCTCAAACCCAACGAACACAACCGACAAGAATACAACCAACAAGGCAGGCGAAAACACGCACACAACAATAAATCACGAACAAAACACAAAATTAAGAATTCAAACCAGCCGCCACATACCGCATACAACCAGCGCCACCTACATACCCATGAATAACGCAATCATAATGTTACCTTTTCAAAAATACTCAACCAATGCACAACCAGCGCCACCTTTAATTTTAAACTGAACTAGTAATATATTAAACAATGGTGGATAGAAGGACAACGTGCAGCAGGTCACAAAGATGTAGGAATTTCGTCCAGCGGTATGATGGAATGGGATTTAAGCATGTGTGCTTAAAAGAATAGTACAATATTGTTGGTAGGACCGGTTCTTATGTTGTAATAACCAATATCTAATACAAAATTACCCAAGAGTTCACACCTTGTCATCCAAACTAAAGTTCCATATAAAAAAACTAATTGATCAGGCACCTTAACCGATCTAAGAATTGAATTAAATGATAACCGTACCATTAAATGCAAATAACGTTACTACCTCGTATTTATTCTACCACAACTTCCTTGTAAGCATTCTGTAAACAAATGTAGCTTGTGTGTAAATTTTGCAGTCACCTGAAGAAGAGCAAAATAAATTCTCGAAACGTCATGATTCAACTAGAAATTTAGCTGTTGCTCCTGGTAAATTATTATTAAAGCATGATTAGGTTAGACAAATGAAACACACGTGGAAACACAAAACATCTGTGGCCAGTTCTAAATTTGCCCATACATAAAATTTATGGATAACTATGGCAATAAATACATATTGATGTAAATAGTCATATATGGCCTTGTTGACCCATTTGTGGCCAATTTAGAAAATATCCATGTATGGAAAAAGCTATATACATGTACATGTGTATCCGTATGCATGTATACTTTTTCTATCTGAGGAATTCTAGAAATGCACTGTTTCATCGATCTTACGCATGTTTATATTATGAAATATACAACAGTGTTTTTCTGTTTTTCTGGAAAGGTCGTTATAAAAAACTAAACAAATTATCACATTAACTGATGGATTTTTTGTCGAATTTGTAAACAAATTGTTTACTTTTCCTACCCAATTTTTATATTAGTCGGGGAACAAGTTAAAAATTATTTAAACAGATTTTACAGGGGACTGGGACCTACGGTATGATATTTGACAGTACATTTTTCGAAAATAATTTTTTTTTGGGAGGGGAGGTAATGGACCCCCATAAATATGCCCTAGCTAAACAAATACAAAGTTGTCAAAATAGCCTAAATGACGTCAATAAAATACTAAATAGAAAGGAGCTAACTAAATAGATTAATTTTATTAATTTATTGATCTTGTTATTCATTCCAATTTCATTAATAATGGATTTGATGATTTTTGATAAACACTGCATACATGTATATAGCAATCTTTGTCAGGTTTTTTAAGGATTTACTGTCAATGTTTGTCAAGGTAGGTGATAATAATTTTGGGCCGTCATACTGGCAAATACATGTGCAGGTGCGATAATTAAAGTCAACCATTTCTCGGGAGATTATCTCCCCTGTTGATGGCGACCAATTAAAGAGATATCTCATTCACTTAACTATTTTCATGGCAATTTTAAGTCGTTCGTCTGCATTTTTGCGGCACACTTTATCAATTTAAAAATGTCCAATTGTAAGCCTGACTTAACTAGAGCAGCAAGTTTTATGTTAAAGGGTCATGCAAATGACATCTACGGTAATATGTTCAGATTTGCATGACTGATTACATGCAGCTTCAAGGATTTTAGGCCAATATGCAGTCGACAGTTTACTTAAATATCACCCGATCAATCAATAGCCTGAAAAGAAGACTTCTGCTTGAATTGACATTATCGACTAATGAGTTCCGAGAAAGTCAACGTCTGAACATATTGTTATGACAAACGTTGTCAGCAAGGACACGCATGCGGACTGCACAATGCTAGGCCAACCGAATCGATCCGCCAATCGATAGGAAGGCGACTGCAGTAACACCACCACGCCTAAAAAGATTACATAAAACCTAGGAGCCAACATCACAGTTCTGCCTGCCAAATTACAAAAGCAAATTAAGCTGCAAGTTTGATTTTAACTGTATTTTATCGCATGGCTCATAACACTTGACAGAGCCTGATTTACATCAAGGCAAAAGCGATTAACTTATTGCGCCAAACTTTTCAATTGCACGAATCGGGGTCCATATTCTCTGCTCGATAAACCATTAAGCATGTGCTTAACCCACATATTTCTAGTTTATTTTTAAAAAATATGTTGCCACATATAATCTTATAAATTTTGAAATTTATACGAACATCAGTGGGAAGGCTCTGAGAGATAGCAAGGCCCGCACGGAAAATATCAACAATCGTTCATAAAATTAAGTTTCTCGCTGCCTTTAATTCGCATTGTTCTTGAGTTGTGATATATTGTGTTCAATTCTTAAATTTTAATAAAAAAGAAAATAAATAAATTTATGAGTAAACATTGTGAAGAAATTCGAGTAGAAATGTATTTCTTTTTCAAGTTTTTTCCACAATTTGGCTGATGATATTCCCGACTTTAATAAAGCTTGTAAACTAAGCTTGTGTATTAGTTTTATATGGCGTCAACCATTTGCGTGCAATGCATTTTTTTATAAAATGTAAAGAGGCATAATTCTGTTTGTTGCCAATATCGATAATATGAAACAACTTGGGTGAAATCTGATTTCACAGTTGAATAGAAATTTGCATGTGAGGATTCTAGAAAACATTTCATGCATGTGATTGAGCAGCATCTGCATGGCTTTTGCATCTTTGAAATTGTAACCGTTACAGATTGAACAAACAAACCATAAATCACATTACGATATTTTAGGGAATATGTTATGTTATTTACCCTCTCACCCTACCATAAAACGCTTTGTGACAAAATGTAGACACCCTAACTGAAATTACGAAATGCTAATCACATACAAACCCATTTTCCTTTCAAAGAACATCACCTTTAAAAGGTACAAATTCCTTGCATTGCACATATTGCCTATTAAGTGAAAGTTTATAGGGGATATAAAGCATTTTTTGCAACCTCTTCCCCTTTAACAACATTATCCATTGGAAAGGAGGACAAGAAATTATTATTTTTATTTGTCTTCAAAACTTTGATCAGCAGCAACTTCACTTAGAACCTTGATATTCCTACAAACATTGCCAGGCCTGATAACAATTTACGTCAGTGTCGTATAGCAATTACGGAATTTATAAGGATGTCTTAATTCTATTTAAATGTTGATAATCTAAAGGTCGCCTCGCGTTGTTGGCGAACATTTGTAAAAAAAGTAAAGCACAAATCATCGATTTTAACCCACAGAGACAAGGTTTTATTCACAATTTGTTTTTAAATACGATTCATTACCCTACATGATGTAGGGATATATTTCAAAATATACAAGATAATATGTGAAATAATATTCTAAAAATATGCACATTAATATAGGCCTACCAGAAATATCATGATTTGTAAAAAACTATATAATACTATTGTATAAAACCAATATAATAGTTTTAAAATACATGGTAGAATATGTTTTAAAATATATTGTGCAATATAATTCCAGACATTTTACATAATATATTATTATCCCTGATTCATGATATTTCTGGTATATTAATAGGTATATTTTTAGAATATTTTGTCAAATATTATCCTGTATAATTTGAAATATATCCTAACATCATGTGGAAAAGGGAATTAGAGAAATTTATTAGAAAGTCTAGAATATGTATCAAATACAAGTAATGTAAAATTAAGGAAAGAACCATCCACTCCCATGTAATGCTTGTAACGTTTTCATGAATACTTCCATCCGCTTTAGCGTAACATAATTTATGAATAGCGCCTAATGGGTGCCCTTTGTCTAGTGTAAATATGGAACGCCTGGGTCCACTTGACCAACATTTCACTTGCAGGGTATTGCTTTTCCAGAAACCACTTCTTACACAAACAATAACAGCGCTCTTGAGCTAATAATTTCCATCATTATCATTGTTTTTACATGTTTTTCAACTACACATAATAGATTGTCAGCAGTAAATAAATATAATAACAATAACAATACACTTAACTGGCACTCATATGTAGTGAGATACTCCATCTGGTGACACTGAATGAGATTGGGTAAAAAACTTTAGTTTGGCAACTATATTCCTAAACCGACATTTAAAAACCAATTTAGTAGCGTAAGAACAATCATAAAAGTTTGCAAAATATTCAAGCCATCCACCAATTCTGTTTATTTAATACTATTCTACAGGCTTTTAGCTTACATCTAATGTTTATATTTTGTGATTTGCTTAACTAATAATTCTGTTGTAGACATTATAAAATTAAAAATAGAATTTACTTATTGAAGGGGAAGGGGAGGGGGCAAAGTGGAATGCGTCTTACTTAAACCATACCTTCAATTTAATGGCTTATGTACTTAAAATTGACTTTTTCATCTTAAATATATTATGCTGTTATTTCTCTCAGTTCTATAATTATAAGAAATAACAAATTTAGGCAGTTGGACAGAGAAACAAATGTTTTGAACAATGAATGAAACTGCAATAAGAAGTAGGCTATAGCAGAAGCATATTAGAGATATAACATTTAAGTCAAAAATTTTCACAGGCATTTTAAAAAAAAATCCCCGCAACAAAAAACACAAGTGCTGACCTTTCTACTATCTACTAAGGACAATATTGTTGTTCCATTTTCTAACAACATAAACATTAAATTATTAGAATAATGTCAATTAACTGAAAAGGTGCCAGGTTTCTTGCAAAGCACTGTTGTCTTACGGATTTGCTGACTGCATAGCTGCAATAATTCTGTTTTGCCATTCCCAGAAGTAAGAGATAGATAAGACGACCTTCAAAGTATTGTTCTATGTCAATTTAACTGACACCATTAGATTCCTTGTGCATAATTTTTCATGCAATATCACGTTAACGATTTGGCCCAGGCCGCCCTGCAGGGTGTTTTAATCAGGGTTGTTGGTGGCGAGTCACCAACCTATCCTCAATGTTTCTTTTAAACACACTGAACCATAATATATTGGTCGCACAGTCACCTCCAACCTACCCCAGCTAGCCTTGCTATCAAATAGGCGTGCCACAAAGAGGAAACGCTTATTTCCCCGTTTATAACGTTGTGAGCAAAGTAAACGGCCCATCTGAAGATATTTATAAATAAATGAATTTATTTTAGCAAGTAGATAATCTTAGAACGTCAAATTTCCTGCAGTGTTTCATGGTCACGGATGTTTAAAAAAAACGCGATAGGTTTACTGTTGTTTGAAGGCTTTTCAATTGAGAAATTGTTGGACTTTTCAGTAAAATGAGGAGCATTTTCAAGAGCAATAAATTGATAACAATACAAGCTTTTCCCACTTTAAATAGAATATCTACTTCCTGAATTGAAAGCATTTATTAAATAAATTTAGGTCGGCTAGTTTCTATGATCGCTAATGTAATATTGGTAGTTGTTATTATGCAATAAAATAAAAAATGTTGTTTATTTTGAAAATATTGACTTGAGAGGAAAATAAATTTGCCTTTTTTTGCTTGTTTATAAATTCAATTTTGCAAAAAAATACTAAGTATTTGCTTATAATTCAATGGTCCTGCGCATTCACGTTCTATTTACATTGACATTTTAAAATTAGAACGTATTCGATAAAAATTCGAAGCTTTCACCTTAGTTATTCCACCATGTAGTGCGGCCGGAGTACATCTATCCTCTATCCCCAGCCTCCATCCTCAGGTCTTATGGTATAATATTATGTGTCCATGCACTCTTCAGGTCCACTTAGTAAGGAAATTTGTTCAATAACATTCAGCAATTAAAAAAACGGGTCACTAAAATGATCCCATAAATATGGTCCTAAAGAAACAACAAAGAGAGGAGAGCTTTACTGAAATAATTTATTCAGTAGAAAACTCTGCACTTTAAAGGATGAGATAAGACATAGGGATGAAATCAGACTCCAAAGGGAAATTGACCTTCTATTTGACAGCCTAAGGCAGCCAAACCAGTATTTTTTTCCAACATGTACACCCCAGTGCATATGATGTGATGGCATTCCTCGCGTATTACTTTTTACTATTTTACAATATTTTACCCTTTATTCTTCACTGGAACTCCAATAAGATTGTAGACAAAAACAGTTCTAACCCTTTCACGGGAATTCATCATGCTCAGACATTTGTCCTTATTAAGCTTTAGATTCCAGGTTATACATCTGTCTTTGACTGTCAAATACAAGGCTACTTTTCCCTTTGGAGTCTGATTTCATCTAAATCTCTTATCTCATCCTGTATAGTACAGAATTATCTACAAAAATATATTATCTTTAAAAAAGTTGGGCATAAATGACAGATGATTAGGATGACCACTAACAATAATCGTGTTACCTGTCACTCCCTTTTTAATTGCTAAATGTTACTAAACAAATTTGCTAACTAAGTGACCTGAAGAGTGCATGGCTACATAATAATATTGGTTGTGATGTTGTAATTCTATATCAATTCTTGGAGACGTTGTGGGTCACTAAAATGATCCCATAAATACGGTCCTAAAGAAGCAATAAAGAGCGACCACAACTGCAGTTGACAATGTAGCCTATTTTCTTATTCTAAACATGATTCGGATAAAATGAAGTACAATTTGAAATTATGCTCAATTATAACTCAAACAAGCCAAAATACTATCTTAGTTCAAGAACTAATCATGAGCATAGATTTTTTTCCACCGCAGGCATCTTCAAACATGAAGTACAAATTGCATAGTGGCAGTATAACAGTAATCCAAATTTCATGGTCATTTTGCCTTATCATGGAACCATGGTAACCATCTATCTGAAATCCGATTGGAACCCATTCGTTATCAGAATACAACCTGGATTGCAACCCAGCCACCAAGACTCGCATCTATCTATTTGACATAATATTACTGTCCACCTAGCATCAGATCAAGATCAAAGTAACATCACGGTAGCTAAATTCAGTGAGTATAGCCTAATAGGATCACACTACAATTAAGCTTATCCAATTAATATGTGATTAATATTATGGGTATATTTAATGTTTATCAAGCGGCAACAGATTCTTTAAATTATTGTTAACTTAACACATTTTGGCCCTTTGTTTACAATTGAAGGTTGCCAATTCCTAACGTATGCCTATCAATTGCTAAAAGTATAACTTTTTAAGAAAGAGAAAAAACGTAATAATTTCGTGAATAATATGCAAATAATGTATATACAGTGTAGCAATAGTTTGATTTCGCTTAAACAGCAGCAATTCACACTTTGCACACCGTTAACGTTGAATTATAAAAAACAGAGCAACACTCGTACTTTCGTCGTATTTTTTATAATGTCGTATGTCCAAACGTTTTGCACCCCCAATAAATGTTCAGAGACCCTCTTCTCTTGTGCTAAGTAGGCTAGCACAGCAACGCACTGATGTCATTCGTTCCTTCATTCTGACCTGCAAGTTTAAAAAAAACCGGAATCTGAAAATTGTATTTTTCATAACACTGAGATGGTTCCATGGAGCCAACGTTAAAATAGCTTTATTATTAACTTCCACACTGTCGAGGTGCACCTGTTCCATAAGGAGTTTCACCCTTTGTTTTAAAAATCTAAGCGTTAGGGATGTGTGGATCATGACAATAATATTAACATTTTGCAGAATGATTGATGTCTGCAAGTGCATCTGCGATATTTTCTCGTTAATTTCAAAAAATATTATTTTTAAATCTCTATATACAGAGAGTAATTCTGGTCTAAAATGTGGTCGAGTGTGAGGTATTTTTTGCGGATAAAATCAATATAGATTTGCATGCAATTATAACTAGATGCATATTTCCAAATAAGAGTTACCGTATACCACATTAGTATCCGCATCGCCAATCCAGATGCCTCAGCATTTGGAAAGAAATATTTCATTAATCTAAGATGAGATTCATGTATAAGTGAAATTGTTAGAAGGATTTAATCATGTCAGTGCCACAGTACTGATCATCAATCATCAGATTACTCTGGTAAATTATGTCCATCTTATTCAGTTAGACTCGAATCCATAATGTAGAAAGCAATGTTTGATATTAATGTACTCGATTTCGGAATCATGGAACTATAGAAACCATAGTCATTAGTAGTGACAATATCCCCAGATGCAATAAATCACTTTTTTGAAATTACAACACAATTTTCATGATAAACGTTATGTCACCAATTGATTTATCACGCGAAACCAGTTCAAATATTTGCCATCTTACGATGGTGTCGCAGCTTGTTCACATTTAAAACCATATGATTGAAGTGAAATAAAAAACAAAAATTAATTAACAACTATATTAAACGCAAAAACAATCAAACAAATATTATAATGTAATATACATACGGAAAAGGTGTGACGGGTTTTGATGTGTAAATCACGCTGCCTTCAGCACATCGCATGTCGAACATAGTTTTCAACACTTAAGTAAGTGCATGTTGTTTAAATATTCCAAAAATGAATTAAATTCACCAGCTTTAAGCGTCCGTTGATTTATTGAGAACGCATAAAGCATGCTAACAATATTGTCCTACACATTAAGATACACTGCAGTTGGATTTTTTAAAAATTAAGGATCATTAAAAATTGCACTTATAAAAATTACTGTAAGATGGGTATTGCGTTATTTAAAACAATTCATGGTGGATTTAGAATTAAAGATATATATATATATTATTGTAGATTACTTAAAAATATTGGGTATTTATCATCTCTTCTTCTGTATTCACTTTCCTGAATGACTGCGCGATTTATCATTTGAACTTCGTGACGTTCTTGTGGACATCCTGCAGTGAGTTTAAATATAACAAAGTATAACAATGTAAACAAAGTTGTATCTGGTTAAAATATCAACTAAATTACGAGAGGATGAATTAGATTTAAATTAATCGTGATAAAAGACGTTTTTATAAATTAAATTTAAAGTAACATTATGTAAATTTAAAAATGTTAACGTGATACCAGTTTTTGTAATGAAATGGAAATCACACACTGCGTGCCTTTATATCAGCAAATCTTATTAAGAAATGCTCATTTTTTTGTCCGTGTTATACTGTAATTTGGTTTTAGATTGCACACTTTTTAACGAAGTGTTTCTGCAGTTTGCTTACTTTTCTTTTTAAAAAATGATGGATTATAAGTACATGTATATGTATACCACGATTAATTTTATGCTTTCCATCTAAACGTCTTCTACAGAGACTGCCTGTAACCATTTGTCTTTCTGATGCGGGGAACGTGCAATTAGTTGCTTCATGAATGATAACTTAATATAAGTATCGATTGAAACGAAAAGACAGGATTTCTACAAGCAAATTCTAAACCTTGCTAAGAATTACTTAGGCCTACTTTTTCGTTTTCTTACGCCTTTGGCTAATTGAGACATTAAAAACAATTTTGTAAGTTAACGAAAATTTAAATTTAATCAAAGGAGTCTAAAGATACAGCTATTCATTTGGCTTCCCTGTGGATTTATCAGCATTTCATGACTTAGTATGTAAAAAGGTACGGAATCAATATTCTGCAATCATGGTTTTGAATGAATTTAAAACAGCACTCGATTTTTGCACGACACTGATGACAGAGCATGCGCACAACCCCAATGGGATCAAATTAAAACATGTATAACATCAGGACTGACCCAAAATGATACAATTACTTATTAATTTTTGCTTCAAATACATTTCATAATGGCTTAATTTATGATTTTCTTCTGTCCATTTGGGTCTGGAAAACGTCCCGTTTATCTATAAACTTGAAATATTCAAGAAAGGTAATTGATGTTTCTCACTATAATTTGAAAATACACTTTAAATAGAAATACCTAATCAATTGGAAAAAAATCATGACATGCACTAAGGCTAGGGCTATGCATGTAATTTCTGTCGCGACGTTCTGAACGACGCTACGCTTTAGAGACGTCTGCACAAGTTTCTTGAAAGGGTGGCCACGTTTGTCGGAGGGCGTCTGCTTTTTAAGATGGCGTCAACTGACGAGCTGCTATTTATTATGGATGTATCTCTTCAATCAATGAAAATATCAAAGGAATACCTTCTTTACATTTTGCCTGAATATCTGATCCAAGGTTTGGTTTCATTCGCTACACGTGTATTCCTTTGGATGCTGTATTCCAATTAAATCGGAGGTCGATTATTCACTTTAATAATTAATATTTTGGACACATAAATAAATATTTTCGTGTCAAACATGAAAAAACCCGCAAATGTTGATCGAGACGATAAAAACCCATGATTTAGCAGATGAAAAACCGGCGTCAAACGATCGCTTTCTGCCATAGCATGACCGCCCTCTATGCATAGGAAATAATGGCGGCGTTTTTACGTGGAGAAGAATAATCAAAGCACTAGGGGATCTGCCCCTTCTGGCTGGTAATAATCAGGCTGGAGGTTTTTGTGGTTTCGAGCAAATCGAAACGTTGTCGCTGTCATGTCGCGTGAAACATGGCCACTGCCATTAGAAATAACGATGTGCGACTGCATCGTCCAAAACGTCGCAACAGAATCGACAAGCATGCCATAGGCCTAAGGAATTCGACCTTTCTGGCAGATTACATGTATATTAGATTTTTGGCAAGTTCTGACAAAGTACTTGCCATTATTAACGAATCAGAAAAAAACATTAGCTATTCTAGAAGACTACCATAATACATTTAATAAACATTAAAATAGGTTTGAGATTGTGCATAACTATCTCTGTTGAATTAGGCATTTGGGAATAATTACATTTTGGCATTGACGATATACATGGTTATGCGTCAGCACGGGAGTCTCGAAAAAAAAATGATCTGAGTCCAGCCAGAAGTGCAACGATTTAACCGTGTTTATTCCGCGGACTTACGCGGAATATAAGCGAATACAGATCCTCGGCACTTAGGCCGCACGAAGTAACAATCTCTGATTCGGAGGGCGCAACGAAATCACAACTAACCCGGGGGGCAGCTGTCGCTTCTTCCCAAGTAACACAAACTTGTCGGGCCAACGATGGCAACTGGTATGCATGCCAATGCTCGCCTCGCCAGACCTACGTTGGCAGTAATGTTAAGAGCCTCATAAGACGACCGCCGGGGCAATGTTGGGCCTTGGTATGGCATACCAACGAAAACCTAATGCATGCCTAAAAAGCTGATGGATTTGTATACCTTCAAATTGACATCATTATACATTTAAATGTATTCGAATAACCACATTTATGTAACACATACATGAATTACATCTCAAAGCACAATTACAAGACACTACATACACGGAAAAATCCTTGACTAACATTAGCGGGGAGCGAACCTACAACCATT
>JAQIXS010002325.1:0-23503 GCA_034700785.1 Rossiulus vilnensis
CATCAGGCAGCAAACTCATTGATTCCTTAAAGCATTCTTGGTACCAGTATCAATGAGTTTGCTGCCTGATGAAGACAGAAATAAAGCTGTTGAAACGTTGCAAAGCTTAAAGAAAATTGGCTGTTTTTTCATCGAATATCTCCAGCTACATGATGGTGCGAATTAATTTCGCCGAAATTCAATCGATAATCATTTTCAAATTATAAAAATTACAGACCCTCATGGACAACCAATTCTACACAGGCTTAAAATGAATGTAGCAATTATAATGAGTATTTGAAGCAAAAATGTGTAAGATTTTGCATGGTGGGCATCCTTTTGGATCGGCCCTAATGGGGTGAAGGAAATGCACATTTTTATTCCAAGTGCTCTGCCTATAATATATTTTAAAATCTCTCATTATATAAAGATGACGTCCTTTGACGTAACTTTTTATAACAAGTAAATTGAATTGCTTTGATGCTCAGCCTTCATCCCATTTGACTTATCTACTATCTACGAAATATTACATCTCTAAAGTACCAATGCCGAACATACTCTCAACGTTTAAGTCACATTTTCCTTATAGCCTAATAATAACAAAGTTCTAAGCATTTGAAGATATGGTCCTACACATCTCTTTGTCCATAGCTGGAAAACATACATTTTTTATTTTTATTCTGATATGTGTAATTTAAAAACATCACAAAAGGTTATTCAAAATTAAAATTTTTATCCAATAAAATCAAATTTTGTTTCATATGACCATGTTTGCTGTCATACATGGCTTTATCTAAACTTGCCATATTTGGCGATATCAATATGTGGCCATATTCACCTTTTCCTCTAAGGGTACCGAAATAGATGATGGGTCATTATGGACAGGTTTAACTGGAAATGTTTCGAGAACTTAAACTTGCACGAAACAAATCCTTCTATTCTTTCAACATTCTTTATGGACGACCCCCTTTCTATGTCATAGTTTTGCCTTCCTTGATGTGCATATATGGCATGTATGCGATAGTTGCGATATTTATGATGTTGTGTGTATTTTCTATGTACAGAATTGTGTCCTTAGACCGCATAGACTATATTCACTTTCACCACAATAGCAATTGATTTTACGAAAAAATTAATTGTACGTGTATGTATTGTATGTGATTTTAGCAGACGCAAATGTAAACATCCTTGAATTGTGATAGGTTGCTCCTCACATAATTTAAAGATTTTTTGTCTTCTAACTGCGTTTATTAAACTTGTTTTTTTAAGCCTTTGTATATTTTGGAGATAGAGTGAATTGAAGGTATATCTTAAACTTTTAAGATTTATCGAAACAATTTCTTAAAAAATATTTATATTTTAAAACTAGATAACGAACAAATGAATTTTGGCCCATGTTTGTATGGAGCATTTAATGGCATTTTAATTGAGATGTTTATCAGAAATTGCAATAACAAAGTCTACTGAGACGAGAATTTGTTTCTATTTTTAGGAAAAAATATTCCTTGCAGCACAATTTCTTCGACACAACGTTTTAAGAACATGCACTAATTAACTATTTCTCACACAAAAATTCGGCAATTACTTTTCCTTCATTAGTTTTCTAAATTTTTTGAAAAGGAAATGGTTTTGTGCAAAATGTCATGGAATGTTTCAACAACATCAATTAATAAATGTTATTTACAGTTATTGGAAAGATCCTGTTTGCATGAGGCCATGCAAATATCATATTTGATGATGGTTTAAATATGTTTGTTAATCATGACTATTTTTGCAAAGAAATGTAATAACTTTTCTATCCATAAATAGTCATGATTGTGTGTGATGACTGTTTTGTTTTAATCAATGCTTGCCATTCCTACATTATTGTATGGAATGCCACCATAAAATTGATTCTGTAATTTGCTCATGGTGACTTAAGTTCATTGTGTCTGCATTAAGAAAAATATACATGTATGTTGTGATAAAATAACGTCAGTATTTAAATGAAGTGCTCATTAGGTTACTTACAAAAACAGGTCATGTAATTACTTGAAAATATAGCCTTGTAAATAAGTATTATTCTTAAACTAGAAATGATTATGCACGTGTAATTGATATGACACTAAATGCCACCACTGTAACCAATGTAATAACTGTTGACAAGTTTTCAAGCAAACCTTTTTACAAATAATATTGATATATAAAATCAACGAAGTATAAAAACAGTGTATCATTGATGAGCTAACATCAGCTCAGAATGTAATATGTTTATGTAAGGTATTTAACACATATGCCCAAATGTTAAATTGCATTTGGGTTTTTAAATGTTACTTTTTGTCTATCATTTTACAAATGGAGATTTTTCTCAACAAGAAAGAGTATTATTTATTTATGTATGAAGTGAGCCAGCAGAAATTTGCAGTTATCAAATGTTTCAGAGAAGTTAAAGTTAAGTTATTTATTCCTTCTATTTCGCTTGCACTGCTGTAATTTACATGTATCACCAAGAAGAGATGACTTGACCTGTTTGTGGTTCACAAGTTGCATACACCATATTAGAAACATGTTAAATAATTTTACATTAAACAGATGATTAATAAAAATTTAATATCGTATGCGTGCATTTCATTGAAAATGTTGTTGTACCGATAACCGGATTTGAAGATCCTCATTATTTTCAAATATTTTCGAAGTATCTCCCATAGACGTTAAGACTTCTTCAGATTTAACTTGTACAACTTATACAAGAAATTTGCTTACAAATACAGCCTTTGAGAAAATTATTAGGCATTTTATGATTTCAATAATTTCCGTTCATGTCTAGGAAAATAATTACAAACAACAATATGAATACTATCATTTATTGCATAGATGATGATATAGGCTAATATTTTGTTTGTGCAACCTTAATATTTAGTAATTTCAACTTCCTGTAATTGGAAACTATCCACCAACCGCTTACATGTTATAGAAAGAGGCATGCTCTCACATTTTTCAACGATGACTTCTTTATCTCTAAAATGGATTTGCATAGACCTACTTGCGTAAGATATTTCGCTTGAAATGGGCGAAAAGGTGATCAACTGAACTGAGATATGGCTGTTCCTTGGGCTTGTGAGGATCGGGTTCTGCGAGATCCCGGGCTCACTGTGGGAGGTCTGCTGCGGGCAGACGGTTTCCCTGTAATTTCGATAGGTCGTTCGGTTCCCGTCAGGAGAGAAGACCTTTCGGACACTTTTCGGTTTTGCGAAGGCAAATGACAACAAACGCTTTTGGTTCGGGTAAAAATTAACACAAGTGATTTTATTAGATGATCGCAGGCGCGAACGCTACAGTGCGCGAATCGGTCAGCTAGTTGCTGCCTCTCAAATGGACAAGATAAAATATCACAAGGTTTTGGCTTTTAAATATTGACCCTTTGCTTTCAGGCCTTTTGGAGTTCTAGAGACTCAAGGAGGGGAAGCTGCTCCTGCTATTGGGACCTCTGAATGAAGTGAAGTGAGTGGTACGGGCAGCCTCTATTTATACTGCTGAGCGTGGGAGTTTTGGTCACGTGGGTGGTGGACAGCCGGAGTCCAGCTGTGGGAGTACAATGGGAGAGGATTAGTGGAGCGCTCCGACTTAATCCCCTTCCATTGTTTAGAGGTGCTAATTGCTGGGTTTTGGCTAAGGAAATTGACCAAGTCTCAGGGTCTGGTGAGGGCCCTGAGGCATGTGCAATTTCGGGTCCAAACCGGCGTGGGAAGTAGGTCACTTAGACTGTGATTTGGGGCAGGCCACTCACACCACCACACCCTCCCCCTTGTTGGTTACGTAATTTATGTACGCTCCCTATGGCAGATTTCATAAAGATCGTACAAATGAGAGATACTGATTGTGAAAATTTGTATAATTTCTGGCCAATGTGGGTAAGATTTTTGTGTAATCATGCTTTACTGTAAATGACAAATTGGAGACTGGAAGTCGACAATTATCGGGTGTTGGGCCAGGGTTGGTTAGTTTAATGTCTCAGGTTTTTGTTTTGCTTAAAGAACAGCGGAATAGTCTCGGGCAGCGGCTAAATAAGCACATTGATTCTGTGGATCTATAAGCATGGTATAAATGCCACACTCGTTTCTTCCTGGACAAGATTTTGAGGTATATTGGATGGCTAAGCCTCTATTCAAGTCCCAAAACATTTTGTTTGTTGGTGGAAGATTCTTAGTTTAGATTATTAATTCATACAATTACCAGCACTTTGATGGAGAAGAAGGGTAATTTTTATGCTTTTTTTATAAAAGCAAGTGTGTCAGGAATGTTGCTGCAAAATAAAAAAAATAGACAAAATCATCAGTGCCACTCTCCTCAGCACACTTTTCTGCCCAGGAAACGCAGTCACAAAGAGAACAGATATGCAGTAAGTAACTTCTTTTTGTTATCCAATGTCCGTTCTGAAAAGCCGGTCACCCAGAACGGCCAATCTCAGGCGTCCTCGAGGTTGTTAAAACAACATTGCACTTAGGACTGTAATCGGCATCCCCCACCCCTAATTTAGCAATATTTACAATAGTAATGTGTATGTAAATTAAAAATACCTAAATGTTACATACCATGTTGAAAATCAGGTGTATAAATCCGGCCCTGAAACCTGGCTAGCGGACAACTGTGTGAGAATTTCACGGTAAAGCCCATGACAGCTCAACGGTTTGGGTGTCTTAAGGCCCTGTGACATGTATAGCCCTAGAGAAGTGTAGAGAGAGCGCACGGAGATAGGAAGAGCAGGAGAAAGAGCACTAGGGAAGGTGCGATCGATAATTACCCATAAAACACTAGGAGACAAGAGTATAAATAGGCGAGTTTTATTAGAAATCAGCAGCTTGCGATGTTCTAAGCTCCAACCCAGTCTTATGGTTGAACAGGAAAACCTTCCTCTCCTCAAAAGCCTTTGAGTTGGAGACCTAGAGGGATAAAGAGAGTAAATCTTTAACCAACGATCAAGCTAACCAAATCTGGGGATAAAGGAAGTCTGATAACAATAGTTATCCAACCAGTTAAAAAACTTAATCGAACGGAACCCAGCCCTTACGAAAGGAATAGGATCGTAGCCCATATAGTCACTGAACTTATAAGTCTAAGTCAGTTAGTCTACCTCCCTATCCCGGGAGTAGGGAGAAATCACGGAGCCATTCGTAAGCTCCACGAATATTCTAAGCCTAGTAGAAACACCTTCCTGTCCGGAAAGGAAACAGCTATTCTAAGCTAATTGGAATCTAACCTAGATCTGACCAAACCTAGGATTCAAAACGTTTTCCTATCGAGATATTTAGGACCCTTGAGCTCATCCGTTGTCAGATTAGGAATTGTTGCTTTACTATTAAAGCGTTTTATATTCATATCACCATTGTTATTGTTTGCCGTACCGAATTCCATGTTACGCATCATTAAACCAGTGTGTTTTACTTGAAACCTTGTGTGCATGTTCATTTATTTGCGACCTTCTCCTCACTAATCTGCCGACGAACTTACCTGTGATAAAAAGTAATCGAGAGATATCGTTCGAGTAGCGATCGTGTCCAGACTAAGGAAGTCTGGATGGCTGAACGATCGGCTCTAACGCTTCCACTCTCGAATCAATGAGGGAGTGGCCTAACGCCAATTCGTCCCCCTCATAAGTGGTGCCCAATGCACAAATACCCACATTCCTGGAGAATTTTCGCATCACTCATGGATATACCACCCGGACCTTCCCGAATGGCTACCGATCAGGCGTTATTTCAAGATATTGAAACAGCTAATGGCGGGGGAATCATTCTACCCGAAGCGATTGCCAACTTGGCTTTATCGTTGCCGGTCGTAGGGCATGTCGCCCGGGAGACCTCCACCATAGTTAGGGATCTGCAAGACTAGATTAACACCAATTCAGTGGACAACAAAGCTCGCACCGCTAGTTTCGCGAGGAACTTAGATAGAGTTAACGAACTCTTAGGCGTTCGAGAGGCATCTCGAGCTCGATCGGAAGCCAGCCAGTTAAAAACTAAGATCGCTGCACTCGAGTCTGTAGTCACCAACCACACACCGGGTCCCCGTCTCGGAACTTCTACCCCTGGGCCAAATAATCCCACTAGCGAATCCGAGGACTCCGATTCATCAGGGGGTGAGATCGAGGGGACGAGACCAACCATACAACCAGTGGTTAAAGAGTTGATTACAAACGCTTCTCAGATAGTTTGGACACCTATTCCATGGAACGACCGTTCCACGGCCCCTCAGGGATGGACACAGACTACTTCGGATAGGGGCACTCACCCACATGGATGAGAAAACCTTCTAAGAAAATCAAAAAGATTTTTAAATCAATTAAACCTTTCCGCCCAGGAAAGAAAGATTTGGATGGATGGGCGTATCACTTTGAACAGGTTCGGATCGCGAACCAAGTAGTTAAGGAAGATGCTATTTTAGCCTTATCATATGCTTTTGTGGACTCCGTTCGAGCATGGATTGCACAAAACACGCGAACGGTCACAACGTATGACACAGTTTAAGAAAGTAGAAATACCGATATGATAAACCGAAGCCAGATTCCGTCATAAAAGAGAAACTTAGGGCCTGCTCTCCGGCTTGCATCCGTGAGTTTCCCGGCTTGGGAAAGGCTGGAGATAGATGCGACAGGATCGTGCTCATAATTCATAGTGCATTTTTCTTACTGATTCCTCCTTATATACTATTCCTTCACTGCATGCTGGGTAATATCGCAGCATGTGGCGACCTCCCTCGCCGATAATTCAAATCTTACGGTGATCTTCGTTGCATCCCCCTGAATGATAGCGTAGAGGTAATGACAACTAAAACGAAGAAACACCAAAAGGTGGAATTATACCTCATCTCGTAATATTCTAGTCTTGACAATGAGCATCACCCAAATGTGCATGTCGATGATGATGATGTTCTGCTTCCCCCTTTGCTGAAACGCCTAATAGGTAAAATGGGATATGCACCATCCCAGTGCACTAGGCAAATATCATAACGGTGTCCATGCTTGATGCAAAAATAACACCTCCATACCATTGCTTGGTGTAGGATGAGCCCTTGAGAATTTCCATAGCTCATAGTCGCGATACCCAGGTACGGGATAGACGTAAGACTGATCCGGCCGAACGGTCAGACGCTGAGCCACCATGATTTCATACGCCTCTAACTTGTCAGGATCATTTTGGGTGGCCAGCGAAGGTGCACGCAGATATTGATGCCATATAATAGACCCATTGGTATCAGGATCCGTATACGACCAAAAATGTCCTGTTGCATTAGGAGAAGGACGATCTTCAGTATATCCGGAATGAACACACAGATTTCCCACTATGGCGAGTGGGGCAGGAGGAACCACAATAGCGCTTGAGGTCGCCGAATGATAGGGACTGGAAGATGCTTTGCGTTTTCCACTGTTGCGACGTGTTTTACTAGGAGTCGGCGATAATGGTGGTGGATCGATGAGAATAGTTTTAGGCTTAACCTTACTAGTTTTCCTGCTCGAACGGGCAGAGCCTCCCGTAGAAATCCTAGCAGTAACTTTCGGAGTAGGTGGTAAAAATATGCTCGAATCCGTAACTGAAGAGGCTAAAGCCTCAGGCTGACGACTAGGAGAAGTCCCCGATGAACGATGCTTGGAGTGTGTAGGAGGAGGAATAAACGGAGGTTTCGATCGACAAGGTGAAAGTGAGACACGTGGGATGTATTTCGATGATATCCTCCCCCGAATCCTCGGCAGTGGCCGCCAGTCCAGAATTGTCAGCCAGAGAAATAGGTACAGGGACGGTCGCCGGTGAAAGTACACGTAGGGCACGCTCCGTTGAATTGAGTAGAAACGTGAGAAACCTCTAATTTAGGACCACCATGAAGCGCAGAACACCCAGCATCCCAGGAATCCAAACACTCAAGCAGTGGTGCAAGTGCCTAATGAATCTTGTGAATTTCCAAAGTCACTTTAGGACGTGCCACACGGATATCGGCTAAATGACTAGCAGGTGTTTGAACAGGCGCACCACTAGGATCAGGCACAGAATTGTCTATCGGCACACTCTGGAAATCCGTAGAACCACCAAGGGCAGGTATGGTAGTTGAATCGGTCGGTACAGGCGCCTCTATAACTTCTTTGAGAACCAATGATCGAGCAATAATTGCGAATGCCGAATGAAAGCATCATTGGGCGGCGGTTCAACCATATCTGCTTCCTTTGAACATGATGGTTGGGGAGAGGCTGACCCGGACATTATGCTAGTTAAGACGAAAGGAGCAGAGTGACCAAACTGCCCCAAAGAAAGTTTAAAAATAGCCACAAAGAATAAACGGAAAGATGTGATTGGTTCACAATACCCTGGAGGGTAATTAACACGCCCCCAAGTGAGCAAAGAAGATGGCACGGACGAGCCCACGCAATTATCCCAACAGAGAATATAGGGGGGTAAATAACAAATCTGACATCAAAACTGAATACGGAGTTGATATGGTAGATTTCTCCAAGCATCAAGTCCGATGTACTCAATAAGTAATTCCGTATCCTGTTGTACGTCACCATTATTTTAAAAAGTTGGATGTAGCGGATCCGGATATATCCTTAAATTAACAACGTATAAACCACCCTGTGCAAACAGTTGCGCTGCTCGAACCACCTTGTAGATGAGTGTGCAGCTGGCATTATTACGTTGAGGAAATAACGTTCGAAGGAAACGTAATTCCACGAAATGAGAAGCCGTTAGATAACGACGGGCGTATAAACGATCGGTGTCATCGCTAATGCCTTGTTGGTCCACATATATGGAAGTTAATTCAAAAAACGCAGCAATAGTACATGCGTCAAAATTATTGACAATGTCCTTATAAACAGGGTTGAGATCCACTACATGAATAGCTTGAAATCTAACGGGTTTAACAACCGGTCGTCTACATCTAGTTTTAAGAGTATTCGAAGAGTCCCGGCGTTCCGACTGCTGGTCAGAAATAAGCTTGTCCTTCGAAACCCTCGTTCGAGGTTGTGAAACCGACTGAGAGGAGCCTGCTATTAAAAAATCATTAGATATCTCTAACCTAGGTCGCTGAGGTGAGGCGGAAAGCTCTTTAGTCTCGGACGTAGATGGAGTAGCGTGAAAAACGAATGGTAAAACATCCGATACGTGGTAATGCCCCATAGATGTATCCCTTACGGGATCCCAGATTTCCACCACCGTTGGTGAAATGAGTGCTCGTACTCGAAAAGGACCTTCATGTTTGGGGGCGAATTTAGCCGTGTAACTCCGCAATGCACAACTTTTGGGATGCATGGTAACAAGAACTTGGTCCCCAATCTTGCATTTCCTGGACTGAGCGTGACCAGGATTGGTCGAACGTCTTCGATCCTGATGGCGCTCAAGGCAGTCAATGGTGGATAATAACAAAGAAGCAACTTGAGCCAGAAAAGATCCGAAAGGATGCTTTATGAAAATAGGATCAGAACAAGCGACCATAAATGATGTTAAATTATCCCTGGGAGATCTCGGCAAGCGAGCGAACGTTATGAGGAATCGAGAACATTCAGTGACTCCACTGGTTGCCGAATTCATCGCCCAACGCACAATCGGGAGATGGTCATCCCACGAATTGTGTAAAGGTCCTACTGCAATTGCAAGCTTTGCCTTCAATTCCCGATGCCGACGCTTAACCGGATTGCCTTGAGGATGATATTTAGCTATGCGAAAAAGGGCGAAATCCAATGTGTGCGCAAGTTGCTCCATAATAGCCGATAAAAATTGGGGACCATTATCACATCGCATGACTAATGGGGTCCCAAATCGCATAAATATCTCACTTAAAAGAATATGGGCGATTGTTTCGGCCTTCAAATCCTTAATGGGAAAAAGTTCCACATATGCGGATGCCGTATCCGATACGGATAAAATGAAATTGTTGCCTCGAGCCGTGATAGGTAAGGAACCCACCAGATCCACATTTATGGTGTCGAACCTCGCTGGAATGCGTAGTGAAGACATAGCGGTGTTGGACGGCTGAGTGAAAGCCTTGTATTGCTGACACTTATCACACTTGGCAATAAAGGCTTGGATATCCTTACGCAATCCCGGACAATAATATTTGGTGGTAATGCGAGCCATGGTGGCTAAAACTCCTGGGTGACCAGCTGATTCGGATGAATGATTGTCCTCCAAAATGTGCAATTATAGGCTGGAAGGAATGACCAGCCTAGAAATTTCATCCAACATAGTGGATAAATGACGATATAAAACACCATTGCACATATGGTATCCCCGATTTGTGAATACATTATGCTCAACACATCCAGACTTTGTGTCTTCTTCAAGAACCTTTATGAAGCGAAAGCACGTTTCATCTTTCATCTGTAGTGCTCGAATCTCCTCTGAAGAGTGCGATGTGGAAGAAACCAACGCATAGTGAACTAGTACTACCGGTTCCAGAACCCCGGAATACCTGGATAACATATCAGCAAGGACATTCAATTTCCCAGGGATATACTCAACATCGAAATTGAATTGTTGCAAATCTAATATCCACCTTGCTAATCGACCCGTCGGGTGTTTATTCTTGATGATGGAGCGTAGAGGATGATGATCCGTATGGACCACAAAAGGCATACCTTCGAGATAACCACGGAATTTTTTTATCGACCACAAGACAGCAAGACATTCCTTTTCTGTTGTCAAATAGTTTATTTGAGCAGGATTTAAAGATTTTGACGCATATTCGACTACCCTGAAACCGTCCAAAGAATCCTGGGCAAGAAAAGCACCCATGGCCAAATGACTGGCATCCGTGTAGAGATTAAAACCGGCTGTGTAATCCGGTTGGATCAAAATGGGAGCGGATGCTAGTTTGCTCTTTAAAGTTTCGAATGCCAGCACACATCCATCTTCGAACAGGAAAGGAACACCTTTCCGGAGTAATCGATGCAAAGGTTCAGCTGTCTCTGAAAAGTTTGGAATGAACTTTCCGAACCATTTGCATGATGCTAAAAAGGACTGCAATTGCTTGACATCCTTAGGTTGACAAATGTCGAAAATTGCTTGTACCTTGGACATATTTGGCGAAATCCCGGCAGGGGTGATGACATGACCCAAAAAGGTAAGTTCATTGACGAAAAACTTGCATTTTTCTCGATTGAGAAAAAACTTAGACTTGCACAAGGCAGCAAACAATGCTCGAAGGTTGTTATAATGATCCTCGAATGTATCATCTGCGGCCATCATGTCATCGATATAAGCGCTGGCATCGACATCCTCCGCGTTAGCCAAGAATTCGTCAATGACCCTTTGGCAATGAGCCGAGGAATTCTTTGCACCCATAGGCATTCGGGTGTATGCAAATGTACCGAAAGGAGTGACAGTCGTCATGTACTTTTGGGAATCCTCCGCGATTGGAATTTGCCAAAAACAAGAAGTCAGATCCATGGATGACATATTCCTTGCCCTTTACCTCCGTCACCAATTGATCTATTCTGGGTAGTGGGAAAAGATCGGGCACCGTGACCTTGTTCAAACCCCTAAAATCGGTGACCATTCGAAGGTCCTCCGAATGGGGTTTCTTAACCAGCAAAGAAGGAGCGGCCCACTTGGAGACTACTGGTTTTAAGTAACCTTTAACGAGAAGTTCATCAACTTTTTTCTTAAATTGTGATCGTCGTTTGGGAGAGTTCGACATAGGCTTGGCTGCGAAAGGTTTGGAACCTTCAATTATTTCGATCACCTGTGGACGGACATCAGCAGCAGCACATGGATCGCCAAAAATATCCTTACTCTCCAAAAGCAGCCGATCAACCAAATCTCGTTGCTTGGGTGTAAGATTTGTCCCTTCATCCTGTCGCAAAGTCACAATAGGGCTTCGCTTGATAGGTTTGGGAACCGTAATTTGGGCTATACGATGCAAGGGAGGCTTGGTAAAAACCCACTGCCTTGATGATGTTAGCAAGGATATCCCAGCTTTGGACATGAAATCCATGCCCAATATGAGTGTGTCCAATTGAAAAGATGGAATGAGCACAATATTCATAGGAAATACTCAGTTTGACAACTCGATAGTGGTATTGACTATAAACGTATCCGTTCCATGGGGTATCTGGTCAGCTAAAAGTACCTCACATCGATCAGGCCGCATGGGCACACCCCTGCTGACCAGCAGTCGATGAAGATTGTCACCACCAATGGTTACGTTCTAGCCGGAATAGAAAAGAGCCGTGTTTTCAACTCCTTCGATATTATACCTGGAAGTAATGAACTCAGGTTGTTCAAGTTGTACGTGATTGCTAACTGACACCTGCACACGATTTATTCCCACATCCATTTTTGCATGTCCATATATCACAATCGGGTGTTCCACAAACGACACAGCCCGAACGCTCAGAATGCGCCTGAGTAGGTGAGGGGCCCGTTTGATCCTGCTTTCGTCTATGATATTCACCCCTGGCAACCCGATCGTCCTGCATAGGGCAATAACCGTACCGAGGACAATATGGACAACGATCATAATACCTCCTAGGAGGATCTCTTCTTACTTGTTCTCTGGGAGACGATGGTCGATCCGGGCGCCTTTATCTTCTGCTGTTGATTTTCCAATGCCCTGTACGCGCAAAGGTATTTTCCTGTTTCATCAGCATTGCTTCGAGTTCTGACATTGTGTTGATGCCATCAAGACTTAGGCCTTTTTTAAGTTTGATATGGATACCATCGAAGACCCAATTTATGCGGTCATAGTCACTGATAGGTCGACTAAGGTTGGAGCATAACAGATCCATATAGCTAAGAAAATCAGCTGTCGACTGATGATGACTGTTTAGCCAGTCGAAGCTTCTCTTTGATTACCGCATTGGATTCGGGACGATCCCAGTAGTTCTTCAACTTGCGTAAAGCATCATCATAGGAAGTGACGGTGCGAGCATTACAAGAACACCACGCCCGAACTTTACCTTCGAAAGCATTGGAAAGAGCTAAAAGGGCATCATCTTTAGGAATGCAATTTGCGATCCGTATTTGTTCATAATGATATGCCTAACCGTCGAAGTCTTTGGGCCCCGGTATGAAAGGTTTGACTATTTTGAAATATTTTTGAAGTTTATCCGATGGCTTCCGAATCCATAAAGACTCATCCTGAGCATTTATTTGGTAAACAGGTGGCACCCTAACTGGAGTATTTTGCATGAAATGAGTTATAGTCGTATCCCCCAGAGTATAGGCCTCCATCCCACCGTTGGAGGGGAAGCTGTAGGTACAGCCATGTGCTGACGAGGCCTATGTGTATGCTCGTTCTGTTCCGGAGATGTCTCCGAGTCACTGACCGACCGAGGACCTTGCCTCGATCGTATACAAGGAGTACCTGGTGTGTTCGAACGTCTAACATTAGCTAGCATGGTTTCTACTGCAGCCAGTTTTTTTTACCTGCTTAAGTTCATCGTTTAAAGCATCAGTGTGATTGTTGCGAATATTTAGTAAGTCATTAAGGTGTTCCTGACTTTGAAGCAAATGTTTTTCTTTATCCTGATGAATTTTTCGCGCTTCCAAGGCCTGTTCTTGGAGCTCCTTAACCAGAGCAGAAGTCTGCCTGGTAAAATCCGCCACGACAGGCATTGCTGAGGTTAGCCGGGCAATGGCCTCAGGAATGATGATTCCCTCACCCTCGATGGGTTCGATTGGCTGGAAAACCTGGGTACCCGAAGAAGCACGATTAGTGCTGCCCTCGAACGAGAAGCTTGCCATTTTATAAGTAATCGGATAAAGTGGGTTGTGTACGTTGGGCGCCAGTTATAAGGTTCGAATCCTCGTTGTAGTGATTCGAGCCCTATAGGTTTCCTTGATTGTAGGATTCGAATGTCGCGTTGCTCGATTGGAAGCGTGAGGCACAGGAATTCGTTCAGACTGGTGTGATTTTACATTTTAATAAAAACCTTTTTATTGCATTTTGTTACAAGTGTTAAAACGACTTATCATAAGAAAAACAATATTCATAGCTTGATTAATTATAGTACAGCTTGGTCTACTGGTATCCGTGCCATAAGTTTTGGGCTTGGAAATGACGATCGGCTTGATCGCATCGGGTCTGCTTCCTAGACAATGCGTGCAGTACTGTGGTAAAACTCGTTCGGCAGGGTAATGGGTCCACCGTGCGTACCTTCGCTCGATCACAGGATTGTACGGGCATATTGGTGGACTCGGCAGGACGGCCTGAATCGCCTCCCCTCGTTCGAGGCTCGATAGTTTCAATCGAGCCAAATGGCCTACTGGCTGAATTTGGATGGTGGGTAGATTGCCTCGAGGTTGGGTCAATTGCTCCTGCTTCCCGATGTGGTCAGTATTCGGTCTTCTTAAATAGTGACGAGTCCCACCAATCGGTCTCTGACTTGTGACCGATGGTGCTTGGTCCAGGGGTCTGGACCAATCCCGGCATTCGAACGTCCCCTCGGAGGTAGCCGGAGGCTCTCCAGCTTGCCTCCGTGAGTTTCCCGGCTTGGGAAAGACTGGAGATAGATGCGACAGGACCGAGCTCATATTTCAGAGTGCCTTCTTTCTTACTGATTCCTCCTTATATACTATTCCCTTGCTGAATGCTGGGTAATATCGCAGCATGTGGCGACCTCCCTCGCCGATAATTCAAATCTTACGGTGATCTTCGTTGCAGTAAAGCTGTGTCCGCACAAAGGCACACACCTATCGAAGTAACAAATGGATAAACTTAACAAGTTACTTATGAATAATGTCGACATCTTTGGAGATCCACATCGAGCTGCGGATGTGGAACCGCAGAAGATTACTATCACCGAGGGTGCACGACCCTGTGCAGCCTAACCAATGGCCAACTCACCCAAGCGGTGTAATCAGCTCAGGGAAAAAGTTGATCTCCTTACTAAAGGTTTCCTAAAACCATTGGTCACCGAGTGGGTTGCACCTTCCCTTTTGGTAAAAAAGCCGAAAGGGGATGATTTAAGACTAGTAACTGATTTCCTCGCCCTCAACAAAGTAACGGTGCCGGATTTGTACTCATTACCACGCATTGCGGAAGTTAAAGGTAAAGCCTATATGTCCTCCATTGATCTTTCAGCTTGCTATTGGCCAGTTCCTATCAAACAGTCGTGTCAGAAATACTTCACAATGGTGACTCCTTTCGACACGTACTGCTACACTCGTATGCCTATGGGAGCTCGAAATAGCGCAGCCCATTGCCAAAGGGTTATGGATGCGCTGTTAAGAGAGGCGGTTGAAGTGGATGCTCAAGCATACCTGGACAACCTATTTGCAGCTAATGAGGATTTTAAAGCACATCTGGACAATCTACAAGCACTTTTCAACCAACGATGGAAAAAGTTCTTTTTTCTTAACAGGGAAAAATGCCATTTCTGCTCCAAGGAGCTAAAGTTTCTCGGACATATCATAACACCTTACGGAGTAAAGCCAAACAATTCCAAAGTGGCTGCTATCATTGCCTTGAGGCAACCTAAAGACGTCAAGCAATTACTTTTGTTCCTAGCATCATGTAAATGGTTAGGAAAGTTTATACCAAATCTATCCAAGATTGCGGGTCCACTCAACCGTTTATTGCAAAAAGGCGTTTCTTACAAATTTGATAAACATTGTGGCATCCTTCGAAACCCTCAAACAAAAGCTGGCCATCGCTCCAATTCTAATACAACCGGACTTCTCCCAAAGTTTTCACTTGTATACGGTGTAATGACCAGAGGTCAATATGATTGAGTACCGCCGGAGTTTAAGAGCTAAGGTCGTCCGCATTTCAATGCGGTGCGGACCGAATACACTTGCATTCCATTCGGGATTAGAATGGAATGCAAGGTGACTTATTTGGAGACGAAAGGACCGGAGATCAGTCTGCCTTGGTTTTGGATGGAAGGAGGAACGCTTCGTGCGCCAGTCTCGGGAATTACTAAGAGCCAGCTTGGCTTTGACTTGTGTTGAGAGATATTGCTATGTGGGATGAGAACTGGCCAAGTATTGTAAGTGTTCAATACCAGAACTATGAATAAACCGTCGTCCGTTTCGAGATTATCTTTGAGTTGATTGTCCGTGATACTGTTGGAAACGATCCCGGAAGCTACACCCAAGGAAAGATATCACATGGAGGAGGTGCAGGGCCGACAGTTACGGTCGAAAGCTAGGAAAACCGGAGGAAACCCTGGGTGTGGCAATGTCACAGCAGAATGTCCACCAGGCACAATTGTTGGCGGCAGAATTGGGATGTCCTGCTGGCATGCCAATATTGGAGCGTATAGACAGAATGGGTGCAGAAGAAACAAAGATTGTGACATGGTCCGAGGCACAACAGGCACTGACAACTTTGCAGACTTATACTTTTGCGGCAGAATCAACAAAACAGTGTGACATGATGGGCACAGCACTGAGACATCTATTGCAGCACCCTTGCTATGGAATTACAGAAGTTTCGACTCCAGCGCCTCATGTAGCTAGTGGAAATGTGCAGAGGTTGCCGAAATTTGATGGGTTGGCGGACATTTGTGACTTTGTAAGGGAATTTAAGGCGGTGGCGACGGCAGAGGGTATTCCTCCCGAGCGGTTCATTAACAATTTGCACGCTCAATTGAGTGGAATCGCACGGAACTGGTTCCGGGTTCGGGAGCAGTCGCTGTTGACAATGTCATGGCCGCAGTTGAAACATGTGCTGATTTCCTACTTCCAAGTGCCGAAGACAGGCTAGTAAGTGGCGGAGTTTATTGGCACGTAAACAAGTACAGGGTGAAGCTGTTCGAAAATATCTCACGGATATTGAAGTTTTATGTTGTAAGGCAGACCCGCACATGACAGTGGCGTCCAAACAGGAGCATGCAATGAATGGACTGTTGCAGTGGTATCAAGAGCAGCTGCGGGGGCAGGTTTTTGCTGATTTTTCTCCTTTTGGCGGAGATTGATGGATCTGGAGGCTGTGTATCTGCAGCAGTCCGCCATTATGCCTGTGCAGGCGGGACAGCAAGTTGTTCCGGTGGCAGCTTCTTCGGTGGTGCCTGGACCACAGACCTGGGGAAGACAGCAAGGTTCCAGTGATGCGGTACCGCAATGTTATGCTTTGAGGCAGCCGTTAGCAAATTTGAGCTGTTTTGCTTGTGGAGAGAAGGGCCATATTCGGCGGTTTTGCCCGAAACTGCGACCTCAAGGTACAGACTTACCAGCGCGACTAAATTGTATTGCGATGAAGTCGCGGATGATCAGCATTTGTCTTTATGTGTTAGATACGGAATTGTTAGCTACTGTTGACACCGGTGCGGTGGTTTCGGTGATGACCGGACAGGTGGTGGATCGCCTAAAGCTGCGGGTGACACCCCTACATGGAATTGGGAGACCGCTTGTGGATGCCTCACAGCGGGTAGTGCCATGTGCAGGCACGGTAACTGTTAAGATGATTTGTCTAGGCAGAGAAGTATCCCACCAGTTCCGGGTCATCCCGCAGCCATCGGATATGGTGCTGCTTGGCATGGACTTTTTGCGAGAGGTTGGTTTAGGTATTGTGCCGAAAGCAGAAAAATTGTATTTTGAGGATCGGCCAGAGATCTGTGTAACGTTTCGTGAAGCAAGTAAGTTCATAAAAAGGGACCCGATTGTTAAGCCCGAGCGGATTATGGATGTTGATGTTGCTTTAAATTGTGTTCCAGTGACTGTGGCGCGTACGGTTGTTTTGCCCCCCTGCTCTTCGACAATGGTTTCGTGTATACTACCAATGGGTACCCCGGTGGGCCATAAGTGCATGATTGATTCGGTGTTAGACGGATCTTTGAAGGCTAAGTTAGCAGCAGGTATTTTTTTTGCCCAAGGTCCAGAATGCAAGTGGTTTCAGGTGGGAAATTTGACATCGGAGTTTTACACATTGAAGGCGGGGGAGATCATAGGTCATATTACACCATGGGGCGAGTCGCAGACGGTAATTCAGGCAGATCCGGTCAATCGGCTTGGGTTGGGAAGCCAACGGGTGGATCAGAAATTTATTTCAAGTTTGAATGTTAACCCTGAGTTGCCAGTCGGATCTAGGGAGAAGGTAACGGGTCTGCTTGCTGACTTTCGAGATGTGTTTGCGGTTTCGTCAGCGGAGTTCACATTGAGTTCTCTGCCACCGCATCGTATCGAAACAAGAAATGCTTCACCTGTTTATGTTCCGCCGAGACGAGAATCGGGACCTGTTAGAGATGTTGTGCATCAAGAGATTCAAGAGATGCTACAACAAGGAGTCATTCAAAAAAGCTCCAGTCCCTATTCTAGCCTGGTGGTTCTGGTCAAGAAGAAAAATGGGGCATGTCGATTTTGTATCGACTATCGAAAATTAAATGCGGTAACGAAAGTTGACAGTTATCCAATCCCTAGAATTGACGATGCTTTGGACTCTTTACAGGGGTCTGTTTATTTTGCAACTTTGGATCTTATGTCCGGGTATTGGCAATTGCCAATGCATCCGAGTGACCGGGAGAAGACCGCTTTTTCTTGTTCGGCCGGCCACTTTGAGTTCTTGAGAATGCCATTTGGCCTGTGCAATGCCCCTGCTACAATGCAGAGGGGGTTGGACCAGGTTTTTTCCTTAAAGTGGCAATGTTGTCTGGTTTATTTAGATGACATTATTGTGTTTGGCCGGACTTTTGATGAATTAATAGATCGCCTGCGGCTTGTCTTGTTGGTTGTTCGGCAATATGGATTGAGGCTGCGCCCGGAAAAGTGTTTTTTCGCTTTTTCGGAGGTTAGGTATCTGGGATATGTTGTGAGTAGTCAAGGTGTCGCGGCCGATCCTGAAAAGGTAGAAGCTGTGCGAAATTTTCCGCAGCCTAGTTCTCGTTCTAGTGTAAGATCCTTTTTGGGACTGGCTGGTTATTACCGCCAGTTTATTCAGGGTTTTGCTTCGATTGCGTGCTGGGAGATAAGCAGGAAAATCGGCATGAGAAACTGAGCCGACTGAGAGACCCAATTCCGATAGCCATTGTACATAGCTAGGACCTCGTCGGCAGATTGGACCTTGCCGTTGTTGTAGTAGTTTTGTAAGAGAATATCTGGATATACTCTGGCCAGGGTCGAAGGCCTTCCACGGGATCGTAAAGTCTCTGCAGCGGACACCACTTTAGACCAAAAGGTGCATTGCGCGGTCCGCAACAGATCCAACCCTGTAGATAAGTACGCAAAGATCTCCAAAAAATGGCTGATGGTCGCTAGAGTGCGAACATATATCGATGCTTGGTCATCGCTGATGCCTTGCTGGTCTAGATAATGTTGCATTTATGGTGCTGGGTCGCGGGGTAAAAACCAGAGTGCTCGGAATCGGTATAGCCGTGTCCGCAGGGGCGCTCGGAGTGACGGGGGAGGGAAGGGTGCCCGGACGGGGGCATACACTGGAGTTGGGAGCTCTTCGACGCCTGGTTCCACGAACATGTTGGGGCTGGCGGGCTCCGCCAAGACTGGAAACGCAGGCGCAGTCCTAGACCTATGTGATTCTGGGGCTACGGGGGTCGCATCGGCGGGTGTTTTGAAGTGGCACACGTCGGATGCGTGGAAGATGCCCAACGACCGAACCCATTCGGGGTCCTAGATTTCCAGCACTGTCGGGGAAACCACATGTTGGGCAGTGAAAGGCCCCTGACGCTTGAGAGCCAATTGGGCCGTGTGCAGATGGGCAGCCGAGCTTTTGGGATGGGACTTTAACAGTACCTGGTCCCCGACCTGGTATGGGGAAAAATCAGATTACGTGGAGTCTGCTGCCTCTAGCTTGTCTTGGGTGTCCAGGAAGCATAGGGCAACCTTTTGCAAGAAACTCCCAAATGGTTTTTTTGTGAACAGAGGATCAGAGCACGTTTGGTAGAGGCTGAGAGCATTGTTCTGCGGTGACTGAGGTAACCGCGCAAATGTAGTTGTGAATGCCGAAGTCTGGGAGACTTGCTGACTGCGCGACATTGGACGGCGATTGCCAGCTTCGTCTTCAATTCCCGGTTTCTTTTTTCCACTGGATCGGCCTGCGGGTGGTATTTCGCTATCCTAAAGAGACAAAAACTAACTGCGGATGCGGTTTGCTTCAGAACGGTGGACAAAAATAGCGGCCTCTTGTCGCATTGGACCACGCGGGGGGTTCCAAAATGCAGACATATCTCATCTAAGAAGATGCGAGTCAGTGTCTTAACTTTAGAGTCGCTGGTGAGGAACAATTCGACGTATGTGGAAGCCGTATCGGACACCGAGAAGATGAACTGGTTTCCCTGCGCTGTGACGGGCAAAGGCCCAACAATGTCTACATTAAGGCCCTCAAAATATGGTGCAATAACGGGTGCACAAATGGGGATGGGCTCTTTTACCATCAACGGTTTGTATTGTTGGCAGTTCACACAGGACGCTATGACGTCTTAGACAGACTTCCTCGTCCCGCTCGAGTAAACCGTTAAGTGATTCGGACGATAATTGCCAAGACGCCTGGGTGACTGGCGTCCGGGGCGTAGTGATTATCACAAATCACCTGGTATTGCAGGACCTTGGGTACCACCAGTCGGGGTTCTTCATCATCTAGAGCTAAGAGATGTCGGTACAGGAATCCGCCGCCCAAGGAGTAACCCTGCGACGTGTATGTGCGAAACGGCACAGAGTTGGTGGAGACCCCCCGCCGACAGGATCCGAACAATTTTGGAGCATTAGAGCAGGAGTCGTTCACAATGTGGACAGCGTGAATAAGTACCACAGGCTCAGGACTGCCGGACTGATGGGACAGAGCATTCGCAAGATCGTTAAGACGCCCGGGGATGTATTCTGCCCGGAAATCGAAGTGCTAGACCTCCATGAGCCAGCGGGCCAACCGACCGGTAGGTTCCTTCTTGGACATGAGCTATCTGAGCAGCTGGTGGTCCGAATGGACAACGAACCGCATTCCGTCTAGGTAGCCACTCTCGCTCCGTCGCCGAGTAATTGGACTGGGCTTTATCGAACGTCTTTGACGCATACTCCATAACTTGCATGTTGTCATCCTCATGAGCCAAGAAGGCCCCCATAGCATGATTGCTGGCGTCCATATACAGATGGAAATTGCTGGAAAAATCAGGGTTCGCCAGTACTGGAGCCGAGGCCAAGCGACGCGTTAGTTCTTCTAAAGCAACTCAGCACTCGGGCGAGAAAACGGGTTGGGCCACATCAGCTAGGTCTGGGATGAATTTCCCGAACCACTTACAAGAGGCCAGGAACAGCTTGAGTTGTTTGGTGTCCGTTAGTTTACGTAAAGCCAGAACGGTCGCCACCTTGTCGGGTAGTGGGGAAACCCCCGTTGGTGTGATGATGTGGCCTAGGAACTTCACCTTATTAACAAAGAAAGCGCACTTGCTTCGTTTGAGAGCGCAGTTGTGCTCCATTAGCGTATAGATGACTAGCTGGACATGTTCCAGGTGCTGCTCGAGCGTATCTTTGCAGATAAGTAGGTAATCTTGATAGATTTTAGCATCCACCTGGGGAATGGACTGCAGAATTCTGTCGACCACCCGCTGACAATGGGCCGACGAATTTTGCGCCCCTATCGGCATACGCGCGTAGCAGTATGTGCCAAATGGTGTGATAGTTGTAAAACATCGTTGGCATTGGGGAGCAATGGGAATTTGCCAGTAACATTCTCTCAGGTCGAAGGAAGTCATGAAGAAGTTGCCACAGACTCGCCAGGAGCTCCGCGATGCGGGGCAACGGTAAGGTCGAATATGTTGTGTTCAATGATTTAGCATGTCCTCGTAGATAATGGTGTCCCTTGACCCTAGAACAAATGGTTAGATGAAAACAGAATATGGACTTACCTAAATCCGTATACTCCCTGGTCCTGGGATGGAAATACGTCTGCCTGTGAGGGGATCTGGACCTGGAAAGAGGTAAAACGAGAATATGTGTTAGTTTGTAATTCAAATCATTATTTTTCAAACAATTTATTATCCGTTTGAGGAAAGAAACCAAAATTAACGTTAAGTAAACTGTTGGGACACCCAAAAGTGTCAGTAGCGAACCTAGCAGACGCTAGGTGGCACATGCAAGCTGGCGCCTAAAGGATTCTGTAGTTTTTTATTGCTAATCAGCTGATGATGAACATCGGACGCATGTTCTTAGTCGCCACGTCTCATTTTACTTTGTGTGGCAATTTTGCACCATTGTTTTCTGCTGTTTTTCGCCATGCAGGGGATTAATTTGCCTGTTGTTCTTTAGCTGACTTCAATTGTGCTTGTGCTTGGAAGTTGCGTGGAATTTGATCCCATCAGGAAATAAAAAAACATGGAAAACGGTAAATACGTTTTGGTTATGCACTTTTCTGCCCTTCACAGGTCCGGCAACACACCACGATCAACATTGGTGGCAGAGGGTGGTTGCCGGATCTGCTTAATTCTCGCTCGAGCTTTTCCGACCATTTTTCGGCCGTTTTTTTTGGTTTGTGATGCCGTTTTCGCCATTCCACTGGACGTAAATAAGGATTGCCAGCCAGACAACGTGTTCCGGGGATTTTCTGCTGCCCATGGTTCTTGGATGGTGGTGGACTGAGCATGGATTGGCCGTGCCAAAGGGTTCCGAAAATTGCGGTTACGGAAAAGGCTTATTCGCCGATCGTGTGAGTGTCTCCCGTTTCCGGCCCTTTTGAAACGGCCTCACAATTCATCCGAGCGCCCTGGGATTTGCTGGGCATGTTCACTAGTTTGGGGACGTGGATCGCCAAAAGTTTGGGAATTTTCCCAGTGTTGGAACTTGGGTTTTTGGACATCCAAAGGTGCCCAAACTCGCGCCCTGGGCCGTTAGGCCTAATTTGGGTTGAGCGTTCCTGGAGGACCCAAGACCAGACGAAAGCTGTGGGGACCACTGTGAGGAGATGGCGATCAACATAGACCAAACGAACTTTAATGCTTTATTGTGCTAGGTTGTTGTTTGAATTTGATCCCCATCACTCTGCCTTTTGAAAATTGCAATGTGCATGTTCCTTGATTGATTGTTTGAATTGTGTCGTTTATTGCTTAAGGGCCACCTAGTGTTCTGGAATTAATCTTTATGTATCCATATATCCAGCATTAGAGGTGGGGCCGCACAGCATCCTAGCAAGAAGAAAAAGGTACGTGTCTTCATCATTTCGATTATGGCTGACAGTACTTTACAGAGGTCTCGAATGTGGCACAGGGGAAGCTTGAGTTAGTGTAAATTCTGGGTTTTAGGGAGTTTTACGCGATCTACTCACCGTTCCTAAACGCGAGTCTTCGGCTGTGAATCTTCACGATGGAAGATCACTTTACCCTTACCACAGGAAAGGCCCTGCGCATCGTTTTGCTGAATGGGCCAAATTACGCCACATGGAGAGAGGAGTTAAATGTGGACATAATGTACCTGGGCCTGGTGAGGTACGTCTCAAAGTCTAGCGTTGAGCCGATGGACTCCGCGACGTATTCGGAGTTAGAAAAGTACCAGAAAGGCTGCAGGAGGGCTTATGCCACTATCTTCTTCTCGGTCAGTGAAACAATACGCAAGACCCTCTTCCAAGGTTTCTCTGGAGAGCAATGTCGGGAGGTTCTGGAGCACATCCAGAAGACCTACGA
>JAQIXS010002326.1:0-23498 GCA_034700785.1 Rossiulus vilnensis
AATTTTTGAATGTTCGAATATTCGAACTCAAAATTTATTTTGGGTTTCGAATAAGCGAATGTTCGAATATTCGAAAAGCACAGCACTAGTTACTAGGGCTGTAGCGACCTTGTAACTTTCACGGTCTTCAGCCCACGATTGCTATGGTAACGCCGGATGCTGCCATTGACAAGCCTAAGAACTGCGAAATTTTGCTGATATTGCATATTTTTAAGCCGAATAATGCCTTTGACGCTGTGTTATAAGCCTGTCCACTCGCTTGTCACATTTTGTCACGTGATCCACTGCATTGTCTAGCTATCTTGTGACGTAGGTGGGTCTGGGCATGATCCTTTATATATTTATATTTAAGAAAATGAGCAGTTGTCTAGAATTTCCATTAATGCCTCCATCCCCCTTAAAAAAGCTATTTGCATTACAGTCTATAGATGCATTTCCATGGCAGCATAGAATTATCAAAACATTAATATTGTATGGCATAAATATAATTATTTTTACTAAGGTGCCTTCCATTTCCTTTTTTTATCTATCCCACTCCCTAAAATCCCCTCTCCCCTTATGGTATAGAATTTGTTTCAAGGAAATGAAATGTAATTGAGAATGACTGCACATTTCTTCTTATTATACGTGTGTAGGTGGAGGTATATCTCCATTATCGATCTTAGAACCGTTCGGAATCATGCCTCATATCAATTATCTTCAACACAATTCGAAAACATTTTAATAGCATGAAACGAGATTCTAATTTTGATTCTGCTTTTCGTTAGCATTAAATTATCGTCGCGACGTCTTCGGGATTAGATCAGCTAGAACGGTTTATTGATTTATAATTATCTCCCTAACAACGACTTCATGTATGAATATGACTGCATGTAAATCTCCACTTGCCGAGCCCTTAAAATTGCTCCTTATTCTTGCTTCAGTTACTTATTTTAAATGAGATAGTTGTAGCGTGTAGAGTTGGTCCTCTGTTTAGGGTCTGCTTGTGTTTTATTTCATAAAATTTAAAAATTTAAAGAAAAATAAAGAAGGATGGAAATTCGATATATGACCTCCAAAATGGGGTTGCCCCTGCAATGAAACCCCCGAAGATGGGCATTGTAGACTTTCCATCTGATTTTTGAAATTTGAACCTCTAATTTCCTGATGCAGATTCCCAGATAACGAAAAGCACAATTCATTAACCAACAAAGAATTTTAGGGCTTCAAGCAGTGCATAACATCGAAATTTCGATTACCGACCACCGTTTCCTCTCTTTCTCCCCTTCGGCTGACCAACGTCCATTTTGGCCCAAATCGTTTATCTGGATGCAACCGAATTGCATTCATAACAATAGATTAAATGTCAGGTGTCCTTAGCGCAACGCGTTCGATGGGACTTAATTAAACCCGTTTCCCCCCTATTATCACCCTCAATGACCCTTCCTTCTCTCCTTTAATCATTTTCTGACCACCACCAGAACAACAGCTTTGGCCAAAATCGATGCAATCGAATTGCCCATTAGAAGCCGCGCTCGTAGGGGGCGCTGCTTCCGTTATTAATCGACGATTAAATCGCTCTTTTTTATTGGGCATCTGCCTGTGACATTTATGGAAAACGTTATTATGTATCGTGCCAAGTGGACCGTTAATTTATTCGCTCTGAATTAACGACCGTTTTATTGGAAACGATGCCATTTTGGCAGCGACAAACAAACTTCCGTCTTGGATGCTGGCGGCACACATGATCAAAAAATGTCTTTTTTCGTCGCTAATTCGAAAATTATTCGAGCTAGGCAGGTGAATAAGTGACCAGTTTTTTTCGGTAAGGTCCATTTACGCATTTACAACAATGGGAGATGTGGATTTTCGAAACATTCCTGTTTGTGTCTGTCTGAACCTTGCTTTGAGTTCCCGCAAACTGCTATAGTCTGTTCAAAAACACTGAGCATAAACCAATCAGATTATCAGCTAATAGATTATGCCTTCTAGCTTTATCATTTATACGCCTTCGGCTTTATTCCAGAAATAAAGATGCACTCACGATGCATGTGAAGTCATACAAGGCGGAGAAAAAATGGCTGCCAGCAACGATTGCGTGCATACAAGTTGCAGTAATTCATCAGAAAAAGTAAATCTTTTACAAAAATAACGTTAAATGAACATGAAATACATGGTGTATGTCTTGATGGGGGAAAGGATTCACATCGTGGAAGTTGCCTGCATGAAAATCCACTAGAAACGGTTGTTTCACCATCGGTGGAATTACAAAAAAAATGCTAAAATACAATTGGATTCCGCAAACAAATACAATGCATTATGGGGCTGACAGGATTAATGGCAAAACAGGCTCTTTGATTCTATTGGTTGGATGAGAGTTGAATGACGTCGCGAGGACCGCTCGGAGTCGCATCCGGCGCTGATTATCTGTTTTTTGAGGGAAATTCGATTAACGGCTTAATAATCGCGTTTAATCGAAGCGAGTAAATGTTCCGAACTCCCCGATTCTCTCCCATTGCTTAGTGAACCGCGATTGCTGCTAATGAGTTTTAGTTACATGCTGCTGAACGAATTTGCTCGCATTACACTCGTGTCGCGTGTGCTCTACACACGCCATGTTTTGCGTAAAAAGCGTCGATAGATAAACTCTGTTCGTTGCATTCAGTCGGAAATAAGCGGATGTTTTTGAGATGCGGCCGATCGGGGATCCGTATGGCAGCGTGACGTTGCTCCCTTTTTTGGGAGCGCCGTTGGGTCGATCTGCTCGAGTTTAGAATTGTTTTAAGCCTGGCGAGGCGCTGACTTGCACAAACTGATCGGTTTCGAGTTCGGTGCAGTTTGTGGTTACCAAAGGCGATTTTAAGCCCGTTTGGACCTTGGCGGCGTTCAGCGCCGCTTGTGGGAGACTAGTCTCTAAACGAGCTTATTTGTGTTTTGGAAACTAATTTATTTAACGACCTGCAAGACTGAGAGCCGCATGCAGTTGGATCATCAAATCAAGCGAAATCGATGATTAAGGACGGTTGTTGACGTGCGGCAAGACGAATGGAGTTGCTAATTGAAACACACGGTTATTCCCACAATCCTTCGAGAAATATTGGCTAAATTGCACTGCGAGCGACGAAACTGGCCCACATAAAGGTATTGAACAAGTTGTTTGCTTAGCTAATAGATATTAGTTTAACTCGTTTTGAGAACAATTTAAAAGCACTTTGAAATACAACTACATGTATATTCACTGACATTTTTCTTGAATTTTGCAGGACAATAGCCTGAAAATGCAATGTCATAAATTCGTACCAGTTGTGCAGAAAATGTATCGTGCTTCAAACAAATTTTGCAAAAACATTATCATTGCAGCTCTTTAATCGTAGAACACCGTGTTGCATGCAGAAACGCTTTTATAGTGACAGGGCTAAAGGCATGTAGGCGCCCCAAAAATGCCAATGGTTTACTGTTGTTTTAAGGCTTTTCACCTGAGAAATTTTTGAGGAATTTAAGTCGATTAAAAAGTGCAGTGAAATCTGGCTATAGTGACTACCCAAGGGACCGGACAAAATTGGTCAGCTTATTTAGGTGGTCAGTGTATCACAAAAAAATTAAATTACTTAATTTTCGCCACTTTAATTTAAAAATTACATGTACATGTATTTATTAGGTTTTTATTTAAGATTTTAATATGATTATGATAAGTTATTTTAATTGAAGTGTGAAACATAATGCTTGTATGTCATCAGCAAAATCAAAAGTGCATAAAATTAATTTTTACAATGAAGTTTGATCTTGATTTTAATCAGTAAAGAAAACACCAGTAATATGGTGCAGTAATAAATTTACTAAAATGCTATTTGAAAGTACAGTACATATATGGAACTTACATTCTGAAGATATCATAGTTTACGAAATTGTCCAAACAATTCACAAGTTAATATTATGGTTACTGATATGCATTTCAAGGGAAGTTTTCCTATAGGCGCATTTCCCTGACTAATGTGTATTCGGGCACCAAGATGCATTTCCTTAACTAAATACTTGCACTTAGAGTATATTTTTGCACTAAGAACTCTTCAGCATTCGCTATAGCGAAAAAAAAATAACATTAGCAGCTTAGGCATTTTCAAGGTACCCTAACAAATCGGTCACTGTAAGAAGGTAGTTAAAGAAGCAAGGTGGTCATTTTTTCAGGTTTCACTGTTTTAAAGAGCAATAAACTGTCTACAAATCGAGCTATTCGGATTTTAAATTGGATATCTACTTGCTGAATTCAATACATTTTTAATACTCGATTTCTCACTCGAATGCTCTCATTTTAATACATTTTCTTTACTCGAAAGTTTATACGCTTGTAACACGTACATCTGCAATTGTTTTAATTATTGAATATTTCTACATTAATTTTAATGTTAATTATCATGCATTAGAACCTTCTTTATTAGAGAAGACAATGGCACAACGACAAACACTGTTTAGTAGACCATTTTTTGTAGGCTCATTAATTATATCATGATTGCAACATAATTACCTATTAATCTCCACTTCCTAAAATGGAAAAATTAGACAATTCTCTTTTTTGCTGTTTTGCTATATTTTTTATTCACAATAGTGCACAATTAGCTTAAGCAAACGGTTAAAGTCGCCATCTTTTTGCATGTTTTTCGTGTAAAAAGCAACAGAAAAATCGTTATTTTTCTTCTGTTTCATTTATCGACTTACGGCTTTGGGTTTTCCTAATTTATTAAAGTGCACTTTAAATCTTGGTTTTTGAAGAGGGCTAAGAATTGAGGTTGAATTATTGATGTCACGTGTTCCGCCCTATGAAAGCGCATTATTGATTATTCGCAATTTAAGCCTAAACCGGAAAGTATCTTTTGTTTCAATTTTAAAAATCGAGACGCGCTGTTTGTCAAAGAGAAGATGTAAAGCTGCTAACCGTGATTTAACCGAGCTTGACGCCAATCTAGATTCGTGATACGTTCTGACTGTCTGTTGATCAACCGATTAGGGTAGGCCTACATATGATTCATCCATATTGGTCCAAATCAAGCTAAAGGGAAGTTTAAGATAAACAAATCCATCTGTGATGGTCATTTATGAACTGGTCTCATGGGTAACCAAAGTTGCCACACAATGACTAAATGTACAATAAAACCTTGATAAGGTGACCACCCAAGGAACCGGAAGAAATCGATCAACTTAGTGAGGTGGTCAATGTATATAAAAATAATTATAAACATTTTAAACAAATGTACATGTAGTTGTATTTATTACGTTTTTATTTTATTTTAGATTATATTATGATTAAGTGCTATTAAATTTGACTTTGCTGATACCATAATAAAATTGAATGTCCCTTTGCATAAAATTGATCATCATAATCAGTCTTGATCTTGATTTTGTGGCTTCAAAACGTTGTATTGTAAACTCTATTCTTGTCACTTATACATGATTAAATTAAGAAAGCCCCAGTTATGTGGTACAATATTAAATTTATTAACATTTTATTTGAAATTGCATTCTAAAGGTACAGTTTTCAAAATAGCTGAAACAATTAACAACATATTAAGGATTATTCGTATTTCCCCATAGACGCATGTACTTAACTGAATACATGTACTTATTAAAAGTGTATTTATCTTGCATAACATTACAGCGGTCAACATACAGATAGGTAGGCAGGCGATCAACATAATAGAAACAAACTTAACATAAGCAATATAGGTTTTTTCAAGGGGTCTCAAAAATCGGTCAACATAGCAAGATGGTAAGCTTGGCAGGTTTTACTGTAGGGGAGACCGGAACTAGTTGATACAGTTTCTACATACTAATTATTTTGTTAGAAAAATAGTCAAATTAAATAAACTTTTTTAACAGGAAGAAACTTTGTACTTTCCTTTATGTAGAAAAAAATATAACATTCTCGGAAATTCTTCACTGGGACACTTTTTCTTTTGCTTGTTTTGCTGTTCCGTTTCTGAAGCATGATATGCAACATTTTCAAACACTTCTAAATGTGTATTTCCCCTCTCGGTTTTTCTCTTTTACTTTCTCATGATTTATCTACTAATTCAATTATAAACAATTATAAATATTACCAGTGACGTAGTAATTTGCCTATGTAAAAAAAACTGACAAATGTTTTTCTATAGGGCAAGTTTTTACATGTTTCAACTTGCCCCAAACATTGTGTATCAACTAACCCCATGTGTGCTCTAATTGTTCTAACAGAAAACTATAGTGACAGGAAATTATTAAATGAAAGTAAACATTTTACTCTTAGCAGTGAAAAACAATTTCCCTCTTAGCTGCCAAGTTTTTTAGTCAACCAACTGTTTGACATGAAGGCTACCAGTAATTGGTATCAACTTACCCTTGTATTATCTAGTCCCGGTCTCCTCTATATAGTTAGTATACTGTGCTTACTTTCGGGACCAGTCTCACTTTTACTGAGTGAATCATTAATCCAAACATTTTGCATGTCTTTAAGAGAGGCCCTATATGCATTGCTAATTTCAGGTATATCCTTAAATTGAGATTTCATTCGGTTAGCTGTTTATCATTCAAATTATAAACAGCCTTTTGCTTCGCTCTGTATGTCTCTGTATCTTTCATGCTTGAATTTATGGATTGGCTAATGGATATTATCTCATTAATGACGTCACAGAACGTGCTGTGCGCCGCGTTTTCCCTTGCCGCCGAAATCAAATTACCCGGATGCAAAAATGGCACCAATGGGAATACTAGCACTAAATTCGATTAGGCCCGATGAGTTTACGAAAGCGAGATTAAGAATCTCCTTTATTCTCCTTAATACATCACTTACCTTTAATTCTGGGGGCGCCATGAAAATTCCTCAGCTCTAGAGGGCGCCACTCTTTAGCCGCTATTAGGGTACGGATACACTGCAATTCTTTTCTGCGAGAGTTGCCCTAGGTAGAGCATTGTACTCATTGGTGTAGCACCCTCGCTATATTGCTCTATATTTATTGACTTAGCTAAATACCCTTCGTGCTCTAGCTGCAAGTCTAGCCCATTCAACATCAATCCAACATGTATATGCATGTTGAATTTATTACTGCATGTCTTTCCTGGGTAATTTCTTGAGTTGTTCATTAAATGCTAAAGTATGGCATCAGTATATAGCTGCTTTTTTGCTAGAGTGTACATCAGACTGATGTACATTGTGTAATTAATTGGCTATAGCCGGTCCAGGTGGCCACACCAGCTTCGATTGTACGAGAATCGTAAACGTATACAAAAGACAACCAATTCCCACATTCATTGTCTGTTGTTACATACAAGATGTCGCATGTTAGGTTGTCATGCGAAAATGATCATGATTACAGTGAAGAAGAGGTTTTGTTGTTAGTGGTTATCCATACATCATGTAATGCTATTTGAAGAAATTTTCCCCAAAAGCCAGAAATCATGGCTTTTAGTACACAGCTATACAGTGTATTTGCATGCGCAATTTGATTAAAACATTTGAAAAACTCATGCAACAAATAATTGATTTTAATTGTAATTTCCATGAAATGTTTTTAGTATTAAGTATTACCAGCTCGGTAGGAGAAGCCAAGCAAGATTTGCTCAAATTCTTAATCGCCCAATTGGGTGGAAAACTATGCTGCTTGCAACAGTGGGGTCTACTTAACATTAAGTAGTGCTTTTGGGCATTTATTTCACAAATATTAAATAATGGAATGCCACAAGCAAAAAAAAATGTAACAAAGCATTCAAATCATGGATTCTAGCCTAAGTTTATATGCTTACATCATACAATTTCGCTTAAATTTCTAAACCAAAGTATAGAAATAGAAAATGAAATGCTGAGAGGTTGCAAACAATGGATTTTTTATTAGTTCATTATGAACATTAATTACAGAAGCGCTGTTTGTGTACATTTTCACGTGGGGGGGATGGGAAAGCAATTATGAATATTGATCTTTATTTCGATTAAAAACTTTCTGAGAAATTAGAAGTAATAGAACGCTGTGGGAAATTTTTTTGTGTGGAAAAGAGAGGTCGCAAAGCATGAATTTTAAAGTAAATGCCCGTAAAAATCTTTCTTATTAATTGAAGGAACATCGTTAGCAAAAAATTCCGAAAAAATTAGTCTTACAATATCGATTTTGACCTAAATTCCTTTTTTTTTAAATTGCTGAGAAATGTTCTGTAACGTATTAATTTTGGTGCTCATGCATCTGACGCTGATTAAGACATATCCAGAGCGGCCATCTCATAAATTCCGTCCGCCCTCTTGTTCTCCCTGCATTTCGTCCCATGATTTATGGAGCACTCTGTCGAGGACATGTTTAAATCTCCATTTGCCCCTCATTCGAGAGGAAATCTCGTTGTAATGACCCCCATTACGATAACGGGTAATTAATGGCACTGCGGGGTAATTAGCAGATGGAAGGGGCGGGGCTGATGCCCAGTCCACCAACCAGGAAATGGCTTTAAATTGTTATTTCTAGTCCTGTCTATAGCGTGAATAAAACTAAGAATGGGACGTGGTTATTGATGAGTTGCACCAAGCTCCGAATAGCTTTAATATTAGGTTGATGGTTGAATTACACCTCCTGCTTTAATTTTAAAGGGATTTGTAGGTTCCTGCAATTCCCTATGTAGTTTCTTACATCCTCCAGGAAAGACCCATTTAATTAGAGCATGTTGCACCCACAATATTCAATTAGATTACAAAAGCAAAGATAAATTCAAAATTTCTCAATAATTTGTATGTGAAAGTCGAATTAATTTGAAACGCAGCAGATTTGGAAAAAATATATGTAGTATAACAACATTGCACGACAACTTATAGATGGCTACACCAATTTCCCAAATAATAAATATGTTTTAAATTTTTTTATTGGTGGGGAATTGGAGTTGTTACCAACTGATGTAATGTCCGTTAGGTTGCCGTGTAGTATTGTATTCATTATCATGAATTTAATGTATTCTTTTTCTAAATCAACTGTTTCAAATAAGTTCAACCTATGCTAATTCGAAAATTTTGAATTTTTCATCGTTTTTGTAATATAATTGAATTGAGTGTAACATGTTGGTTTCATTAAATGTGTCTTACAGAGGATATAGCCCACAAAGGAATTTGCAAGAACCCACAGATTTCCATACTGTTTGGTACCATGTTATAAACGTTAACCAAAACCCCACATAGCCAACAGTTCTAGATCTTTACATGAGCACATTCTTTACATAAAACACCATTTTTCAGCGCATTGGAACCGGATTTGAAAGCCATTAAAGTTGACAAGATTGTCCCAGCTCTCCATCATTTTGATAATGTTGATCAGATCAAGCGTCAACTCTGGTAACTTTCAGCATTTCCTGTCAGGTCAACAATGCCCGTTTCAAGTCATTAGTAGTCCTTCTCACGTTATCTTCAGCATTCTTGATCTGGTTGGGCTTTAAAATCGATGATATTGGCGGTCAGGTGAAGCCTTATTCTTGAAATCTTATGTATTCGATTAAGAAAAAGAACGAACGATTTGATCCCTTTTTGATTTAAACTCTGCGTTTTCTAGCAATCCTCAAACGGATGGCAAGTTAGCGATTCCGGTTGAGCAACGGACCATTAGTGAACTAAGCTGGGCTTTCGACTGTCATTCCCGTCATCCTTTTTCGTCATTCAGACGACGCCCTAATCCCCTGCCACGGTCCATCGTCCTGCGCTCTAACCCCTTGCAATTTCAAAACCCCAGCCCACTTATTCCGCCCTCTTGACCTGACCACCAGTCAGCCCCATGACAACAAATCCTGTGTCTTTGTGCGACATCTCGCAAAATACCGAAATATCGAGGCTTCTCTGACCTGGAAAACATGGAATTATCATGGAAAGGGATATATTTGGGTGGGAGTGGGGACAGGGTAGTGATATATTTTGAAAGTCAGGGAAATTCAACATATCGATGCATGTATTACATTTCCTTTAACATTGCTTTAGGTGTCTAATGGCATTAGAAGTTCTAATTCTAAATTGTCATGAAATAACGTTCAGGACGTCATGGAAAAGCATGCTACTGACATAACAATTTACATGCATGAAATTGTTTGCCTTTGTAGTACATTAAAATTCACCACAAAGGAATTTCCCTGTGTTCCGATTTTCTGCAGTTTGGTAATTAGCGATGATCTGTGCTTTGATATGCCTGTTTGGACTCTAAGGCAACTAAGATTTTTTTAATTAGTTGGAACTCCGTATTTGCGATAGCTTTGAACAGTTTTAACTGCATAGAAAGTTTTGGAAACTCATAGAATTTACCCTTTCAAACCAGTATACATACCATTTGGTAACATCGGTCAACACATGGCATAGTAAGTCCTGCACCTGAAGACAGGGAATTCCCTATTTTGAAATCATATAGCATTCCCTGCATTTGCATAAATGTCATATTTTTGCAAATTCAGCGGTCAACGAAACTTATGTTAAAAACTGAAAAAGTTAGGGAAATTTAACATTTTATTTTTGGGGGAACATTGTCATTAGTCTTTTAGCGTTCTTGAAAAATCGCTGACCGAAAATGTATGACTTTTCAATGATTTTTAATTATCAACTTTTCAATCAATTGTCTTTGAAATTGAAATAAAAAAATGAATGGCTTTCCTATTGAAATTTAGGTTATTCTATTCTAATTATAATCATTGAAAATGATTGACGTTTCGATCGTCTAAATTCGTTGTCAATCAATGATTAAAATCCTTGGAAAACTTACGAAATTGGTTTCACTCATTTATGGATAATATAGAGATCATTGACAGCGAAGTCTCCAGATGTCGGTTAATCTATGACGTCATTTAGTATAAAAAATCGGTTGGTAAATGTTAGGAAAATTATGACTTCACTTTTTGGTCCTTTCTTGTCAAAATGTTGTCCATTTTGTCCAAACGAATTAAAGGCACCTAGACGTGCTACCTAGATCGGGAGTTGCCAAATTCGGAGGTTTATGGACCAAAGGGAGAAGGGGGTTAAAACTCGACAATTTATGGGCGTCATTTTAGAAGGGCCCTTGGATTGATAGCCGTTCGATTTATGGCTAATTTTGCGTGAGAAAATCAAATTTCACTGTTTAATTGGAGATCCTTTCATAACATTTGCTGTTCAGTCGTCAATGTTCCTGCAGCTAGCCAATCAGAATGAGGTTCGCGTTTTCGAGGACCTTTCACCCTTCAGCTCCATCTCGCGAATATTTTCTTGTTTCCCAAATTGGATTTGCGGTCCGTTGGATTCATTACAACGCTGAGGCCTGGGCAAGTGGGCCAGGCGAAATGCAGCTAATGAAACGTTATCTTTTAAACCTCCGTTACCTCGCCCCTCCAGCCCCCATTTCACTTAACCCTCGTTGAATCTTGGGCGAATTGAATTGGGATAAGACCGCGTGGAAATTTAATGTCTAACAAAGATAATTTTATGCGCGCTCAGATTTCACGCCCGAACGCTTATTAATTATGAAATCAACTACTCGGGGATTAAGCGAGAGCTGTCCATAAAAATAGACGTCTTGATGAACGGATTAGTCTGAAGCACTCGAGAACCACCTTGCATGGAGTCGTAACATTGTGAATGTTATTGTTATGTCCTTCCCGTATTCTCAATATTGAATCATGGCATGATAGTTCAGCTTGCATATTTCGTGTCATTTGGCAATTTTACCCGTAGATAACATCCACGCTATATTCGTCTCCAACCATCCTCTGTGTTCAGGAGGTCCTAAACGTCACTGCGTATTTTTACGAAATCAGCTAAATTTAAAGAACGACATGATTAATGATTTTGTTTTACGCAAAAAACATGTACAGTGTATTTAAAAGGATACAAAAGTAAATATAAAAGTTGAAATATTTCATCATCACTTGCAATAGTGTCTTTAAATTGTTTCAATTGTTCGCATGCTTTGAGAAATACATTATGAATAATTTAAGGCTTGCTACAAGCAGCTACCCCCTTTATAGTTTGATTCTCCCCGAGTCGTAAATATTCCGTTTATAAAAAAAATGTGGAATATTGGAATTGGGGGGATTTATCCGATTACAAAAAAATACTACTTCACTTACTACTTCACAGGGGCTGCTTTGAGTAACACATTATAAATAATTTAAAGCTTACAAGCAACTACATTCTTCAGTTTTATTTTCACAGTTCTATACTCCCCCGAGTATAACTAATGGGTGTTAAAATTTTGTAAGTATTCCATTTATAAAAAAAAGTGGATGTTGGAATTAGGGTGAATTTGCAATGCATTCGATTATATAAAATACTACTTCAATTTAGGACACCAAAGTACAGGGGTAGCTCAACAGCCTCTGTGACACTCTTCTATGTCTTGTAATACATGTATAATGCAGTGTTTTAACTGCATGTACATAGTCGGCATGGCTTAGGGCTTGCTGATGGGAAACTCGGATAATGTGGGGGCTAAGGCTGTCTTGTTCCATATCCCACACATGCATGGTATGAAACAGTGATGATTGCAGTTCTTTTTTGTGGTGCCCCCATAACAGCTCATTTGAATGACTATGGAGATGTGTGGTATTGTATGGTTAAGTTATTTTAGTGTTTATAGCAGTTCAGTAGGTCCTTTTTACGTCGGCGTATTTCGAGAATTTCCGATTAAAATGTAGCTAATCTTTGGGAGTAGGAGAGGTTCTGCATTCCTGGCAGTCTTTTGGTGAATTTCTTTTATACTGTCTCATTTCGAAGGGCATCGTTGTTTTAGACAGATGTACTCGTATCCGATCTACATTTCTCAAGAAAATGCCAATATTGGTCGGGCATATAGTATGTAATGTAATAGACTCGTCACAACGCTGAAAGCACTTCAGGATTTCAGTTAACATGCATGTGGGCTGGGGACGCAACTTCTGAGATGTGCTAGATCTTCTGATCATGGCTGAATGCCACACCAAGATTATTCTTCCTTTGGACTGGCACATCAGCTTGGCGCCTTATCCCGAGACATGGTGTGGTGCATCCACATAAAGAGAAGTAGTTCAGGTGTCAGAAGTATAGGCTGAGGCTTCTAGTAGACCTGCAGGTCCAAAGGATGGGCAGATTTGCTATGGTCTGTGTATAACAAGAGTACCGAAAGCCTTAACCAATGAGAAATATTCAGCTCATAAATCATGTCTTCTTTCAGAAAGAAAGTCACGCCCACCGACGTGAAATTAGTCATGGGACTGGAACGATTAACCGCATGACAGACTCCTTCTATTGGTCCATTTGAGTTCCCTAAATACTCTTGTTATAAACAGACCGCATTATTGTTCAACACATTTTCTACAAATGTAAACATAAAAGTTGTACCCAAAAAACCAAGTTTTTAACATTTTATTTTATTTTCTTTGCAGGATGGAAAGATGCCGCGGCGTGCTGCACCTTCGTCGCTGCGCCCCGGGTGGCTCCCCATGGCGGCGGCGCTCTGGTTGCTGGGGCCCGCCGCTGTCGCCACCACTTGGAACACCACCTGTGCGCCGCCGTGCGGGTGCCAGCTGCGTGCCTCCGAGTTGAGCCACGAGGCGTCGCTGCATGCCTCCGAGTTAAGCCACGAGGCGTCGCTGCGCACCGTTAACTGCTCTTTCCAGCACCTGAAGGCGCTGCCGGCGGATCTGCCACGGGACACAGAGGCGCTGTTGCTGGCGGGCAACTCGCTTACTGAACTCTTCGACTATGTGCCCGACCTACTGGAACTGCGCGAGCTGGACGTGACCGGCAACCGAGTGCGCAGTCTGGGGCGTCGCTACATCTTCCACAACCTGTCCGGCCTGACGTACCTGAGCCTGGCTCGCAATGAGCTGGTGTCGCTAGTGCGCGATGCCTTCATCGGCCTTGTCCGGCTCCAGGTGCTGGTAGTGGCCGAGAACAAGATCAACCAGATCGAGGACCAGGCGTTCCACGGGCTCGGTGCCCTTCTCACACTAAACCTAGGCCGTAACCAGCTCAGTGCGCTCTACCCTGAGTGGTTCTTGGGCCTGACGCACCTGCGCGAGCTCTACCTCCATGAGAACCATGTGCACCTGCTCAACGGCGCTACCTTCCGTCCGTTGCCGCGTCTGCGCCACCTGTCGCTGCACGGCAACCGCATTGGGCACGTCAGCAGCGACGCCTTCTGGGGACTTGATGAACTGGAGGCTCTGCACCTAGAGCGCAACTACCTGCGCGAGGTACCAGCGCGTGCCCTCCAGCAGCCCTTCCTGCCATCGCTGGACACCCTCTACCTAAGCGGTAACCCAATGATGGCGCTCAAGTCTGGGGACTTCGCTGACCTGCGTGTCCGTGAGGTGAGCATTTCATGCTGTTTCAGTTCACGTCCAGCTGGGAATACATAAAGGTAAAATCAGTGGGGACTCGCCTCCCGCCTCAACTCTTGCCTCGACTCAATCCTGAAAATCAAACACATCGCTGCCTATGCACACATGCATAGTACGCCCTCAACTCCAGACTCGCCTCTGCCCAGGAATCAAACATGTTTGATTTTTTAGGACTTGCTGCCTGAAATAAACGATCTGATTGGTTCTCTGTAGCCATGCAGTGAAGTTTGCCATCAAACTTTTATTAGGCCTATCGGAGTATTATTAACGTTTCAGACATTAAGACCTGCCAAACCTGTTCTGCTTGCTACTCAATTTCATAATGTTAATCACAAACGAAGACTACTGCTGTGGATAATTTAAAACTTACATTATTTGGCGATCTAGAGAACAATTTGTTCCCGATTAACGTTTACCAGTTAGAAATTTGAAACAAAGCCGTTACGCGACCTCCGAAAACGGGGATTTTCCCCTGCATAGACAACCGCATTCGAATTGTTTGGGCGGTTTTTTCAAATTTATTATAAATAAACGGGGGCCTTCCGAAATTATAAACTAAAGCCGGAACCCTAGAAGGACAACCAATTTCTACATTGGGAAAACTAAATAATTATATCACGTTTTTAAAGTGGGCATGCTTTCGGCTCATCGTTTAACACGGGACAATCGAACGGCTCATGGAGGCGGCCATCTTTAATTTTTTTTAAAAAATTCCATAGTTTTGTTACATCAGTAGGGTTTTCGTTTAATGTTTTAAAATTAGTAATTTTTTTAAAAAAATTATTCGTACGCTTATAGCATGCCAGTCGTGGAATACACCAAGTCGTTCATCACTTCCGTTGTCGTGGGCAAAGATGTCGTTCCTCGCATCGGTCTCCATCAGATGGAAGCTCTTCGTTCGGACCTCATCAATGCCATCAAGGGCAGCAGAGATCCTAAGGTTAGGCCTAAGAAGATCGCTCTTAAAACTCACGTATCGGGTGGAAAAAGTAAATACGGGCATGTATGACCTATTCCATGTATGGTTTGGTCAGAAATTGGCTACGAATGGATTTCAAGTAGATGACCATAAAATCAATGACTACGTACCATGACTATGGCCATACCATATATGTTTCTTACATTCAATATGGCCATACCTGGATGATGCAGAGACTCATATTAAAGTCGAACATGTATCTATATGTGCTCGCTTATATATAAGCAAGAAATATTGAAAATCGAATACAACGATATACAATTTTTCGTAAACATAACTCTAATTATAAAGTTGTAATGCCAATGTGATCTAACGAGTGCATTTATTTTCACCACAGTATCCCCGATTCAAATCCTGATTCAAAATCTTCAGTTTTTCATCAACAAAAACCTGCTGACACATGTTTCCATCTCTAAATAAACTCTGACTTCTCCAGCTTTTTAGACAAATTTCTAGAACTTCTCTAGCTTTTTGGACAAATTACTCTGACTTCACCTGTTTTTTGGACAAATTTCTCTGACTTCTCCAGTTTTTTGGACAGATTTCTATAATTTCTACAGTTTTTTGACCAAATTTCTACGACTTCTCCAGTTTTCTGGACAAAGTTCTAGGACTTCTCTAGTGTTTTGGCCAAACTTCTTCGACTTCTACAGTTTTTTTACTTCTCTAGTGCTTTGGACAGATTCAGAGCCTTTTTGTTTTCACCATAGTGGAAAGTGATCAGCAGCAGCGTCCTGTGCTGTCGTACGGCCACTTCGGACATGGATCCTCTGGACTACGACATCGGTCAGAAGAAGCAGGCTCCCAGAGACGTGTCCTCCCACCCCAGTGACTCTAACATCGCCCTCACCGTCCACCAGCCTCTGTATCCGCCCGGAAGAATACTGCACGTCGTGCGCCATCATCCCACCAAGGAAGAGTTGAGTAAAACTTACACAGATAGTTAAATTTCAAAATATATTCTCCATGGCGTCTCAAAGTAGTTTAAGAAAAATAGCAGAAACTCCAAAAATACAAATGTCATTATTACTAGAGTGCTAAGAAACTGAGTGTTTTTCTCTCTTTTTTTTTTTGTTGAATTTTAAAACGGCAGCCAGAGATACGAGAAAAAATGGAGGTAAGAAAGAAAATTTGGCGAAAATGGTGAATTGCCAACAACAAATTAAAACACATAAGACAATACATTTTTAAAAAATTACAAACCCAAGTAGGTTCATCATATATTGCTTAAAACCAAAATCGCCTAATCCATTCCTTAACCGATATGCGTCGTAAATGTACGAATTAAATTTATTATTATGATTATACATGGAATTGACATTTTAAGCTGTTGTTATTACTATTATTATAATTATATGTGGAATTAAAATTAAAGTTGGCAAACCACTCGTACACCCCAGTGCTGCTGGGCAGCTCTATTCTAGGGGCAATTACAGGGTGTCTCGTGAGACCGTTTCAAGGAAAATTTCAAGAATTCGTGTTTACGTAGTTATTAGGATCGGTTGCACCATTGTAGGTGAAACAATCGGTTAGATAACCTTAAGTTACCTGTAACCACAAGTTAACCTAAGGGTTGATAGATTTTTTAATGCACCGTTTTACTATAGGGATTTTTTTTAATCCAAAGTCAGGGTGGCAAACGATATCCAAGATTTGAAATTTAGGACTTTTTTTAGATTGAATTGTAGGACTATTTTTTTTAGGAAAACATGTTTAAAAGATAATACTTTTAGGATGCGTTCTTTTATTCCTTATTAATGTTTCTTTTTACTGCAATAATACAAGATTAGCATTAGTTTTCAGCAGTTTCAGGTTTTTTAAAAAAATATTCAGGACTTGTTTTAGGACATTAAGGACTTTACCTTTGTAGTAATTTTTAGGACTTTAATTTTTTAAGGATTTTTTTTACGATTTTTACGACTTTCGTATAATAGGTACGTAATAATCTGAAACATTTATAACGGTATTAATATTGAATTGTTAAGCAGTTTTAGGACTTGTTTTCCACCCTGCAAAGTAAGGTAAAACATGAAGAAAGCCTGTTGTGGCAAGGAATTCTGGGAAAAATTCCGTTATATTACAAAACGTAGACTGTTAACTGTTAACATGCTGTGGTGCAATGCTTTTCCTCGATAAACCAGAGGTCAACCTTTGGACTTTTGGCTTAACTTTCGTTGGTACAACCGGCCCTAAGAGTTACAGAGTCTTCATATCACAAAAACAAGTTATATATTTTTATATTTATATTCAAATCCCAAACATGGCCTGATACTAACGTGTTTTGATGTACACCCATTTCAGACAAATCCTGAAGAAACCCGAGCCTGTTTACCAGGCCCTGTGGGCGGAGAACACGGATTTCGACGAGGTGCTCATCTCGCCGGTCATGATCCAAGATCACATGCCGGACAAGGTGCTAGAGGCCCTGGAGAAGGTAATAAATAGTACAGCGATTTATAATAACAGCTGTTTTATTACAACAGATTTATCACCGCTAGGGTTTAGGAATTTCAGGTGTGTGAGTAGGCCTAAATTTATAAACAGCAGCTGTCCATTCTTGACTTTGATGCCTTATTTAGTTTCTTTATCAAACCTTCTTCAAGTTTTAAGAAGGTTTAAAGAAGGCCATGGTTCTTGCAAGATGTCAGCAGATGCATTACCATGTGAGATGGATTTATTTTCCTATAAAGTTAAACCACACTGTTTCATGAAAACCTACATTTTATTTCCTTCCACAATGATAACTTTTTGAATTATGGCTGGAATGCCAAAGGCCTTAAAATGTGACAATAAGGTGTTAGTTTTACTAGATGGACGTCCCTTAGATGGACACATACTGTAATGAGTTGACATGAAAACGTGTGTCTAGTAAGGACTCCGTAGGTTTCTTATATTAAGCAGGCAAGGTGCTGCCCTCTAGTGGCAGCATAACAACTTGTTACGCATACGAGGCTCAAGAGATAACCCTCTGCCTGTTTTCTCGTTTTTACAGCCTCTTTACTTAACTTCAGTTAAACGAATTTTGTTTTTGGGAGATTCCTCACGCGGTTTCCCTGATGAAATCCTAAAAGTCTTGTTGTATCACTTTCTTGAAATTCACCAAATAGACGGTCATAAATCCGATTAAATTTCTTCACTCGAACAAACTTCTCATTTTAACAATTGACTGATAAAACTAGTTTTAACGGATCAACAGCTTCACTCAAATACATCTCTCAAGATTATCCAGGCCAAAACTCCTAAACTTTGAATTCCAACTCATTCAAATCCAACTGCCTTTTTCCCTTCTATTCAGAATCATGCGCTAAAATCACACCCAACCATCACCATGCGCAACAATTTCTTACTAAATTATCCGTTCTTACTTTACGCTAAAAATCATGCGCATGAACACTTATTAAACAAAGCAGAATTCAAAATTTGAAAGCTTGAAAAACTCAGAATGTACCGGGCTAAAATAAACGACCAAACCCAGGTCGATCTACATCCCGATGCTCCCGAGTTGCACACTCTTAAGGCTCAAACACACAGAACGCGTTATGACGCGGCGTTCGGCGTTCCTGTACCGTTGCGTTACAGCGGTACGGTTGTATTGCATTGCATTGCATCATCCCTGCCACACACGTGGCGTTATCACTCAGCGCTACGTTTCGGAACGCGACGTCAACTTTTCAAGTTGTACAAAATTACAAAAGTATCGCGCGGTACTGGCGGTATCCTGTAATGTTTATGCTTGTTTCTAATACAATAATACAAGAATAACATCAATTTTGCTTATTCTTTTTATCAGAGTAACTTTACGTTTAATAAATTCAATTAAAGCAGTGTTGTATCTTATTTGACAACACAACACGCAAGATTTGTAATAATTTGAAACATTTATAACGGTTTTAATTTCGAATTGTTAAGCAGTTTTAGTACTTCTTCAATAATATGTAGGGAAAGCTGAACCCCGGTTATTCAATCTGCATGCAAACTCGTTGCTCATTGCTGTACAAACTCAACTACAGTACTGGATCGCCTGCACAGATAACGCTGCGTGTGTGACGTAGCTAATATCGCCGAACGCCGCGTTATAACGCGTTCTGTGTGTTTGAGCCTTTATCACTGAGCCACCAGGACATGCTAGCAGGAAGTGCGCTTGTTGACCTAGTAGGGGAGGAGGGTTGGTTGTAAAGCAACCACACCTACTGTCAAAGGAGTATGGCATCCAACAGTTTCTTCTGCGTGTCATTATATTTTCAGGTGCTGAGCAACGTGGGTCCTCCTAAACCCCAGCGCATCTTCTCCGGCCGCAACGGGCTGGACGTGACTGACCAGTGGTCAACGTCGCCGCTGGACTCGCCCCCGGATCGCACTCCGCCCCACAAGCTGTGCCTGGAAACTAGCTTCACGGACCTGAACCCCGAGCCGCTGACCGGAAGCGAGCCGGCCAGCAGCAGCCAGGGGGAGCCACCGGCCAGCGCGTGCACCCTGGGCTGGGAACCCGGAGGAGGAACAGGAACAGGAACAGGAGGAGGAGCAGAGGAAGACAGACGCTTTGACTACGGACAGCGGTCAGTGCGGGGCTACTGCCCCGGGCGCGAGTGGACTCTGGGTTTGGGCCTGGCCCCCCTGGCCACCCCGGAGACCCTATCGGACGCGTCCAGCCTGGGCTCGCGGGGCAGCAGTGGACGATTCGTGAACGCCAGGGGGCGCTTCTCTGCCGGAAGCGCACCTAGCGACGACGGAAGTGCCGCTGTCCCTGCGCAGGAAGTGTCCGCCAATCCGGAAGTGGTTGGGGACGAGTGCGACGAGTACTATTTGTACACCGAGTGTTCCTATCTGCTGTCCGAGGCACCTGCGACGGTGGCGCCATCGGTGGCTGCGGGCGGCGAGAGGGTGCTGGTCACCACCGAGGCCGTGGTGGAGCGGCGCCCTCGAACGGCCTCCGAGTGCAACAACCAGGCGGTGCTGGAACTGGACTCGGACACCGAGGTTAACCTGTACGAGGGGGCGCGACTGTCGTTCGACCTGAGCAGGGACACGTCCTCGTGCGCCGCCTCGCGGACGTCCGAAGACACCGGGTATCACGGGGGAGACCAAGAGGTGTTCATCGTCAACAACAACAGAAACAATAACAACAACAATGACGACGACGAGTCGGAGGAAGAGGAAGCCGAGGTGGAGGAAGAGGAAGAGGAAAAAGCGACGGTGGCGCCATCGGGTGGCGAGGACACGGCGCCGCTGGTCGTTCGGAGCGCGTGGGCGGCGACGGCCAAGTGCGGCGCTGGCGTCGCGTCGCCCAACCGGAAGTGGACGTGCGGCCGCCAGGCGGCGTCCTGCTGCCTTCCGCACGACATCATGGCGCAGGCGCGGATCGGGTGCAACGAGGAGGTGGCGCCACCTCGGATGTGCTTCCGTAACGACAGTTCGCCGGACGAGAGCAGCGTGTGAGTGGTTGGTGAAGGGGGCGTGGATACAGACTTCCGGAATCGAAAGGGCATTGGAAAAGTTTCGGAAAGGTCCTTTGAAAAATCGTGCATCAAGGGCAGTCACCGGCTGCTTAAGGGCAGTTCATACATTACGTAACACACTATGGACACAGAGGGCCATTGAATCTTGCGAAGTCAGGTGGACATGCCAATGGTTGTAGTCTTTAAAGTCCCAATGAAATCTTTGGAGTCACCGAAATCTCCAGTCGAATACCCACTGCATTCAGGGGGATTGAACACCAGGGGACTGTGGATAGTTTGTGAATTTCAAACAATCGAAAGAGATTTCGAAAGAGAGCATTAGGGTCAAGACTGGAGCTAAAAATCCTTAGAAATCCAAAACTCAGTTAAAAATCCTAAGTAATCCAAAACCAGAGCTAAAAATCCCAAGAAATCCAAAACTTAGTTCAAAATCCTGAGAAATCCAAAACTGAGTTAAAAATCCTTAAAAAATCCAAAACTGGAGCTAAAAATCCTTAAAAAATCCAAAACTGAGATAAAAATCCTTAGAAATCCAAAACTGGAGCTAAAAATCCTGGGAAATCCAAAACTTTCCAGGACTTTAGACTGACTTCACAGAGTTCAATGATTTCAGTGGGACTTCGTACACTTCAACAAGACTCCAAGGACTTTAGTATCTTGAAATCCTTGAAATGTCATTGAAGTCCTGCACCCCCTCTCGCAGCCTCTCTAAAATCACTTAAAAAGATGTACTTGATCTAAATTCCAAATTATACTTTATTCAGGGTTCGTGCTGAAAAACACAAATTCCATTCCCTGACTTTCCCTGACCAACATTGCGAAATCGTGATGAAAACGACCTTTCCGAAATGGCCGACGCTCTTCGCTCGCCACGCCACCTGGTGTCCGACGGACGTCATTTCCAATCATTCGTTTCATTTAAATCATTTATTCATTCATTTAATCGTTTATTTATTTCTTCTTTCTTCATCCTCTGATCGAGTGTCCGAATTTAATTAAACTATAAATTTCTTATTTCATCGTCACCGAAGCATTAAAATGCACATCATAAAAAATGATAATAAAAATAAAAATATAATGAAAAAAAAAACATTGAATAATAAAAATCGTCTGAATTGATAAAAAAAGCATCGATTTCGGTGGCCTCGTTTAATTCATTCTCGTTTTGCAAATCGTAAAACACGTTTTTTATTGGGAGTTTAAAAGATTGATTTATTTGTAACCGAAAAAACGCCCATGTTGACGCCACGTTAGGCCTAATTTAATACGTTTTTATATCAAATCAAGGCAACTGATAAGTTATTACCTCATTTTAAAATTCGTTTTTGATACGGTGGAGGCATTTTCAGATCACATCCCCATATGAGAAAAAAATATACATGGAGAATATATTATTAAATACATGTTAAGAATGGAAAATATATTTCAGAATAGGCTCTGGGTTCAATCCCTGCCAAAACGTTTAGTGTTTTTTTTTTTAAATTCTGATACATGTTGCCAATAACATATTCTGAAAATATATTATCCGTGTATACTTTTTTTTCTCCATACGGAGTACTTCCGGTTGTGTTGAGTCGATTCCGTGGCCGAAATTCGGTCAACTTTTGTGGTCAGTTTGAGGGCGTGGCTAAAATGGACAATGGGCGTGCCTCGCATACTGATATCAGTCTTTTATCGTAATAATATTATAATTAGCTGGTTTTGTCCTTCGATGTCCTCTTTTATTTCAGCACCTTTTTCGTTATGACATCGCCTTAAAACTCGGGCGGAACAAAAGAAACAAAAAACTTAGAAATTTTTAAAAAAATTTAGAATTTCCAAATGGAACCTAAATGGAAAATAACAAAACAAAAAATAAACTATTTTTTCATTTTTTTTTCTACATTTCCAAGAAGGAAATTACGATTTCTATCTAAAGTATTTTCAATTTTACATCTTAGTTTTTACTAAATTAAAACAAATCACTTTTTTTTAAAAACTGAATAAACATAAATATAATGTTTACACTAAAAATTACTTTCAGTTCTTAAATTAATATGTTTTCATATAACACCAAGTCATTTTTAAAAATTATTTCAAATTTCCTACAAAAGAATGCTAACTATGGAATTTCAAAAATAAACCTACGATATTCACGTAAAAATAACACAAAACATAAAAAAGTTCTCCACATTTTCAGTTTACATTTTAGTTTTTTACTAAAAAGTAGAACAAAACAAAAACAAACAAAAAACTGCATAAAATGAAAACTACAATTAGCTGATATAAATAATATTACGTGTATATACAAACTTAAAATTATTTTTAATTCATAAAAATAATGCATTTTCGTATAAGATGTTATTTTAGATAAATTATTTTTCCATTTTTAAAGGTTTTCTCTTTTGAATAAATATTTCGATATCAAAGTTCAGATGTAAAGATCTAGATAAAGTTTAGAATTTCCTTTTCTATAATTCGTTACATTTTATAAATTTTCATAAACGTCGTGATTTATATTTTTGCTAAATACGTTTTGCAGTTGATTTTCAGAAAATACCTTACATTATACCAATTATCCCACTTTGAATATCGTCTAAAGACGTCCCCCATATCAACGCATTTTTAACTATTGTTATTTTAACAAATTCCTAAAATCACTTAAATAGATATACAACAAACATCTAGTTTCATTCATTTTTTTTTCTGTAAATATTTAAGTGTTATTTTACGCTTTCAGTATTACGCATTTTACAAAATGCCAAGGTTTTTAAGTGTTTTGG